>VWZE01018034.1:551511-581024 GCA_013396675.1 Eubucco bourcierii | reverse complement strand
GTTGAGCTTTTCATCAACCCAGACTCCAAGGTCCTTTTCCTCAGGGCTGCTCTCCAGCCATTCACCACCCAGCCTGGATCTGTGCTTGGGATTGTGCCTACCCAGGTGCAGGACCTTACACTTGGCCCTGTTGAATTTCATGAGGTTGGCCTGGGCTCACCTCTGCAGCCTGTCCAGGTCCCTCTGGATGGATCCCTGCCCTCTAGCAAGTCGATTGTGCCACACAGCTTGGTGTCATCTGCAAACTTGCTGAGGGTGCACTGATTCCTCTGTCCATGTCACTGACAAAGATGTTAAACAGCAATGGTCCCAGTTCCCTTAGCTGTTCCTCACCAGACCTGTTTTCCAGACCCTTCACCAGCTTCTTTGCCCTGCTCTGGACCCACTGGAGCACCTCAATGTCTTTGTTGCAGTGAGGGTCCCAGAACTCAGTATTCAAGGTGTGGCTTCACCATTGCCCAGTACAGGCACACAACCACTTCCCTGGTCCTGTTGGTCACACTATTGCTAACCCAAGCCAGGATGCTGGTGGCCTTCTTGGTTGCTTGGGCACACATTGGTTCATATTTAGCTGGCCTGTCAAGCAGCAACCCCAGGTCTTCTTCTGCCACGCAGCTTTCCAACCACTCTGCCCCAAGTGCTGAAGCACACACGTGAGTTCATATCAGCCCTGTAATACAGACACAGTGGATGAAGTAGCTACAGTGCCTGCTTGTATATTACATCTCCACTACACAAAGATTTTCTCGGAGATGGAAAACATGGATGAATTACCCTGAAGGAAGAGGAAAAAGCCTGAGGATTTTAAAACTTTGGTAAAAAGGAAGCAATATTGATTTTCAATATTTCTGCAAATCTCCTAAGGGAGGTCAGTGAGACTGAGGACTTCATGCAGCTCATCTACTTACAGTTAGCATTAAAAACAATAAATAACCTCTCTACTCCTAATAATAACATCCTGAAAGAAGCCACCAGCTTTTCAACACTTATTAGGGAACAATAAATACAGATCTGAACAGCGTTTCTGAGATGCTAAATACAACTACATACAAACCCAAGAAAAGCAGCCAGAAGGAGAACCTGAATCTTCCACTGAGCTTCATTTTCTCAACTGGCAAAACATAGCTGAGGTAAAAGACAATAGTGGACATTCAAACAGCTTTGCTTGTATCATGTCTGATAGCAATAGCTGGTAGGTCAGATGTGCTACCTTCCAGTCTGAACCTCTGGGGAAAAGTGGAGAAAAAGAAAAAAACAAACCAAAAAACCCCACAACAAAACTCAACAAACCAACACACCACAAAAGCTGTTTCATAGAAGCCATAGCAGCAAGGATAAATAAAATTACTGTGTGGTTTACAGAAGTTTTGTTCACAAGGAACCGCTCTTCACGAGTTAAACCCAAAGCAGCAGATTTGTCCTTTCTAGCCTAGAAGATCTGAATTAACAGTGTTTTGGCAGCTCAGCTAGTAACCTCCTGAAGGAAAACAAGGACACAGACACCCGAGACCTGCCAGTGAGAACTGTCATGCCAGCAAGGTTGAAATAACTTCTGCCGAGAGCCTACTTTCCCCAACCAAGATATAAAGCAGAGCAACACAAAGCGTGGCATGCAAAGACTAACCAGGTTGAGAATAAACCAGCAACGTGCCCTTGGGATAGCCTGGGCTGCATTAGAAGTGCTGCCAGTAGATCAGGGGCAGTGATCCTGTCCCTCTGCTTGGTACTGGTGAGGTCATACCTGGAGTTGTGTGCCCATTTATGAGTTCCCCAGTGCAAGAGACACATGGTCATATTGCAATGGTTCTTGCAATGAGCCATGAAAATGGTGAAGAGATTGGAACATCTCTAAGATATGAGAAGCTGAGAGAGCTCCATTGTTTAGCCTAGATAAAGCTCAAAGAGCATCGTATTAATGTATAGACATACCTGAAGGGGGGGCATACAGAGGACAGAGCCAGAAGTGCCCAGTGACAGAGACAATGGGCACCAATTGAAACACAGGAAGATCCCTCTGAGCATCAGGAAACACTTTCTCACTGTGAGGGTGGCTGAGCATTGGAAAGTTGCCTGGGAAGGTTGTATCCTTGGACATACAAGAAAGCTATCTGGACACAGTCCTGAACAACTGGCTCTAAGTGGTTCTGCTTGAGCAAGGGCATTTGACAAGATGACCTCCAGAGATCCTTCCAACCTCAACCATTCTATGATCATGATTCTACACCACTCTCACAGTGTAAAAAAGACTAAACTATTTTTTCTTCAAAATCACTGATTCTAGACAGATTCATGGCAAGAATGAGTAGAAGGCTCAACCAGCCAGCAGCATTCCAACAGCTGGGAAAGGGAGAACAGTCCCACATCTCCAGCCACAAGGTGTGCAGCAGGCAGTACCATCCTTTTTCCATTCATCCATCATCCATCCATTTCAAGAGAAATGAAGACAGAAAAGCCTGTTTCAAAGGAAACCCACTCAAAAAAAGGGACAAGAGTAATCCAGGGTGAACTTTGCACACTGAGATCCAGAGGGACCAATGACCCAGTGCAGTAAGACCAGAAGGCTAAAATCAATACCACAAATCACACTACATTTTTAATCTTTGTATGTTCTAGGAAAGATGAATCTTATTTTTAGGAGGAAAAACAACATCCAAATTGAATTGATTTAACTCTTAACCCTCACAGTGCATACACTACATTTTGTCTTTGGGCCTTGGGGTTTGTTGTAGGGTTCGGATTTTTTTTGGGGGGGTGGGGGAAAGGAGATTGTTACTGTATGTAGATTGCATCCCTAACAAAACAAAACAACAAACCTGCCAGAACTGACTACAATGTCCAAAGTAACTACTGACACTTGCACAAACAGTATTTTGCCTGAAGCATTATTTTTTTTATATATATAATTTTAATTTTCATATATATATACACACACATTCATATATAATATCCCTAATTACAAGTGTACATAAGGAGGTAGTCCATCTTCAGGAAGCACTCTGTCTAATTACTGAAGTGGTCACAACTGAAAGCCTTACATAGAGATTTAGGTTAGTTTTTAAAAGAAACAGAAAATTACAAGTATCCATTATTGAAATAGACTTTGCCAATCATACTAGAAGTGGAATGGAAATTATTCCAGTAATGTGGAAATTTTAAACTTCTCTAATACAGTCTCCTGAGAGCTTCTACCAATTTAACATTCTAATTTTACCTCATGAGGTTGTGAAGTCCTTACACAACCTCTGCTGCTCTCTTCTACTTGCACTCAGAGTACTAATGATAATTCCACAGCATTTACTAATCATAGAATTGGTTTGCTTGGAAAAGACCTTTAAGATCATTGAGCCCAACCCTCAACCTAACACCACCATGACTATTAAACAATTAAACTCTGTCCTAAAGTGAAATGCTCCTTTTCCCAAAGACCTGGTGCCAAAAATAACTTCTGAAGGATGTAGGACCTTTTCCATTTGGATGTCTTTTTAACAGATTTTAATTAAAATCACCATCTTCTAACAGTCTTATGAACCAAGTGCATTTCTTTAGGCGCTCCACACTAAATCTAACCTCAGATTAATTGGATTAATTCTAATTGGAGATGTCTGCAAGGAGACCACAGAAATCTTTACAGTCCTTTTCATAGGTTGGAAGAGAACTTGGAGATCAAGTCCAACAGCCCACAATCCCACCACTACTGCTAAGCTACTACCACTAAACCTCTTCCCTCAGCAGCATATTCACATCTTTTAGATGCCTCCACCACCTCCCTGGGCAGCCTGTTCCAATTCCAGCCCAGCTCAGCCCATTTTCACATTGGAAAATCAGTGGTGTTACATAGGCTGTGCCTGCTCAGGGTGCAAGTTCTGTGTAGCATTTAGGACTGCCAGTCTGCAACCATAACAGGAACTTGCTTGTACAAGTGGCCAACCTTTCAAACCACGGTCAAGGAAAGGAGTATCTCTTTGCTCAACACCTTTCATGGGCACTGAATACACTGTACCTGCTATGAAAGTTCACTTCTGATCTTAGGGCCACGAAGATGATCAGAGGGTTGCAGCAGCTTTGCTATGAGGACAGGCTGAGAGAGTTGGGGCTCTGCAGCCTGGAGAAGAGAAGGTTTTGAGGGGACCTGATAGTAGCCTTCCAGTATCTGAAAGGGGCCTACAGGAAGGCTGGGGAGGGACTATTGACAAGGTCTTGTAATGATAGTATGAGGGGCAAACTGACAGAGGGGAGACAGACTGGATGTTAGGAGGAAGTTCTTTGCAGTGAGGGTGGTGAGACACTGGCACAGGTTACCCAGCGAGGTTGTGGCTGCTCCCTCCCTGGAAGCCAGGTTGGACGAGAACTTGAGTAACCTGTACTAGTGGGAGGTGTCCCTGCCTATGGCAGGGGGTTGGAACTGGATGGTCTTTGAGGTCTCTTCCAACCTTACCATTCTATGATTCTGAAACTGTAAGCACAACAGTACTCAGGAAGACACTTTGGACTCTGCACAATGTAGCCAGAAAGAGAAACTAAGCAGAAAAATGCTAGCAATTCTACTTGCTCCTAGAACCAGAACAGAAACTACCTTGGGAGACAGCTTTTGTTTGATAACCACCTGTGTGACCTCTCAGAATTAAAACACAGCAGCTGTACCAGATGTGAGTCAAAGTGAAAATATCACTGACAGTGACATCTTTGTCAGGAAGGACAATCTTCCCGTTGAGAGAGTTATGCTAACTGTCTGGAAATTCAGAGCTGTTGAATATCAATCTCAAGGTGTTTAAAAGCAAATCCTGATATGTTAAGGAAAAAATATTTACAATTCTTTCACCAATAAATATGGTTTCAAAGCAAAAATGTCATTGGCTCTGCATGAACTCACTTTAACCCCAACTGGAGCTGTGCATTCACCTGCAGCTCAGCTCATCCCTCTTGAGAATAAACATTCTGCTAAAAATCAACAAGCTCACCTAACTTGCAATTTAGCAGAGGGGCACAGTGGTTGGAAAAGACCTTTAAGACCTCTGAGCCCAACCATTAATACCTAACTCTGTCAAAGCTGGTACTAAATCATGTGTCCCCTAGCACCACATCTCTGTGGCTTTGAAGTACCTCCAGGGATGGGGACTCAAGCACCTCCCTGGGGAGACTATTCCAGTTTTCAAGAACTCTTTCAGTCAAGAAGTTTCTTCTAATATCCAACTTGAATCTCCCCTGGTGCAACTTGTGGCCATTTCCTCTCCTCCTATCACTTGTTACTAGGTAGAAAAGACCAACATCCACCTGGCTCCAACCTCCCACATTCTTTTCCAGTCCATCAGTCATTCTCTCTTGCCCCTTTTCTCTTCCCCTTTGAGAAGAAGAGCAGCTATTATTCATCTAGTGACCAGCTCAGCCCTAACTCATGACAGTGTATTTTATATACATTTAGATATAAAAATTCCTACATGGGCTGCAAACAAACCTTAATTCCATTCATCAGTGCTGACATTTATGTTTATTTTTATTCACTACGTTTCCCTCCTTATAGGTCACTGCATGGCACCACAGCCCACTCAGCACCTCCAGCAGTTTCTCACAACAGCTGTTCTGCCATGCCTGAGAGAGTTGGTGTTCCAGACAGGAAAAACTTCTGCCTTTCCCAGAGTTTGGGTTTTCTTTTTTTCCATCATTTCAGGATATCATTTTTATGAAATGTGGATAAATCAGGCATCTATCACTACCAGCTGCTTGATTTTCTGCTCAGACACAATTCAATATTTCAGAACAAACAAACAAACCAAAAAAAACAAAAGTAGGTTTAAGGAAATTTAAGTATCATTTGAAACTATTTTCTGCACAAAGAAAGTGTTGGGGGCCCTTTACAGGTGGCAGGGATGTCAAGTGCAAGTTTTATTCTACAAAACAAAGCAAAAAAATATTCAGTTGAATAAAAATTTTGAGCATATTCTACGGAGCAAAATAATAAATACTCAGCTGAATAGAAATTCTGAACTTTTACTCTACAGAGTAAAATAAATATTCAGAGGAATAAAAGTTGCATGAGAAATGTTGGGGGGGAAGGGGGGAGATAAAACAAAGGTTACTAAGCATCCTGAAAATGGTCTTCGGGCTTTAATTCAAGGTTTGGAATTGGCTGGAGAAGGGGGAAAAAAAATTACAAGTATCTACAGTGTTTTGGCATAAGTCAGTAACTATCTAGCAGTGTTCAGGAGAACAGATTGACAGCTTCTAACTTTTAACTATCTCCTTCTAGAATCATAGAATCACTACAGTTGGAAAAGACCTCCAAGACAATCTAGTCCAAATGTTTTGTACCAGGGCTTTACAGGGCCAAGTCTCAGAAAGAATAACATAAAGGACACAAGATCCTTTTAAAAAGTCACATCTCCTGGGTGCTGTAGGACAGCTAGGAACAGATACTAACTCCCACAGCTGGCTTAATGCTTTTGCCAGATTCTTCACTGTGTTTTCAGAATACAATAACAGTTGGGTATTTAAAGAGTAGGAAGCACATGCCTGACTTCCCAAACCACTGCTTTGGACACGAGCACTTAAACACAAATGAAAACCACCAACCCTCACTCACTCACAGTATAGAATCACAGAATCAGCCAGGTTGAAAGAAATCTCCAAGATGATCCAGTCCAACCTATCACCCAGCCCTAGCCTATCAACTAGACCATGGCACTAAGTGCCCCATCCAGGCTTTTCTTGAACACCTTCAGGGATGGCAACTCCACCACCTCCCTGGGCAGCCCATTCCAATGCCAATCACACTGCCAAGAACTTCCTCCTAATATCCAGCCTAGATCTCCCCTGGCACAGCTGGAGACTGTGTCCCCTCATTCTATTGCTGGTTGCCTGAGAGAAGAAACCAGACCCCACCTGGCTACAATCTCCTTCCAGGTAGCTGTAAACAGCAATGAGGTCACCCCTGAGCCTCCTCTTCTGCAGGCTGTACACCCCCAGCTCCCTCAGCCTCTCCTCACAGGGCTGTGCTCCAGGCCCCTCACCAGCTTCATTGCCCTTCTCTGGACACCTTCCAGTACCTCAACATCTCTCTTGAGGGGCCCAGAACTGGACACAGGACTCAAGGTGTGGCCTGACCAGTGCTGAGTACAAGGGAAGAATAACCTCCCTTGTCCTGCTTGCCACACTGTTCCTGATACACATCAGGATGGAAATAATCATACAAATAATCTATTGATTATGCTAAGTCACCACCATGAAAAAAAAAAAAAAAAAAAAAAAAAAACCCACCAAAACAAACAAAAAACCAACCAAAACCCTCAAACAATAGAAATCTGGCACAAGACGACAGACTTCCAGCAAGCAGGCAGCAGAATGGCCTCCCTTTTGTTAGATGATAAACATCTGGAGAAGAAGATGCTGAGAGGAGACCTCATTGCTTTCTACAACTCCCTGAAAGGAGGTTGGAGGGAAGTAAGCCAGAAAGTGAGGTTTTAGTGAGCTGGGGCTTGGTCTCTTCTCCCTAGTATCAGGTGATAGGAGGACAGGAAATGTCCTGAAATTGTGCCAGGCAAGGTTTAGGTTGGATATCAGGAAAAAAAGTCTTTACTGAAAGAGTGGTCAGGCATTGGAACAAGCTGCCCAGGGAGGTGGTGGAGTTTCTGTCCCTGGAGGCGTTGAAGAAATGTGTGGACAGGACACTTTGGGCCGTGGTTTAGTGGTGTGGTGGCCTTAGACTGACAGCTGGATTCAATTATCATAGACATCTTTACCTCTTTCAAATCTCCATAAGGATTTATTTATCTTTCTGTTGTTTCCAGAAACACCTGTTTTAATTCTCTTCTAAGCAAAACAACAAAACCATAGGAACAAGCACAAAGAAGAAAATAGCAAAAAAAAAAAACCAAAAAAACCCCAAAATAAAATTAAGATGCAGAAGAAATATTTCAACTAATTTAGTCTATTCTGTTAGCAGCCCAGGCAAAATTCAGGAGCCGTTTGGTGTTGTAACTAACACAAATTCTGCCCATAAATGCAAATTGTGCCCTCACAAAAATATTAATTCAAACTGAATGACTGACAAATCATTTTAATCTTCAAGTCAGTGATTTCAAGCCATCCCACCTTGCTAGGGGACAGAAGTTGCTTTAATTTGCCATCTGTTGAGTGGCTTTCTGAAACACACGAGTGATCTCTGTTGAATTTGAAACTGATGTGTCTGTACCACAGCCCTCTCTCAGATGCCATTTGACAAAGCATCTTGTTGCCAAACTGAAGCAGAAGAGAGATTTCAGAGTTCTCTTTTCCATCAGTAGCTCTTAGAATAAGATATGGTATCTATAAGTGAAGAGTCTGTACAAAGATGCTGCTTGAAGATGCCAAATTTTCACTGCTTTCAGAGGAACCACAGAAACATGCAGGTTGGCAAAGCCCCTCAGGATCACCAAATACAACCTAGAACCCTACTCTACAAAGTTAACCTTAAACCATATCCCTAAGAACCACATCCAAATGACCCTTAAACACATTCAGGGGCATCAACTCCAACACCTTCCTGGGCAGTTCATTTCAGTCCCTGACCACTCTCTCCATGAAAAACTTTTTCCTAATGTCGAATCTAAACCTCCCCAGCCTCAGCTTGAGGCCATTCCCCCTTGTTCTCTTTCCAATTACCTGTGAGAAGAGACCAGCAGCAGCCTCTCCACAATGCCCCTTCAGATAGCTGTAGACAGCAATGAGGTCTCCCCTCAGCCTCCTCTTCCTCAAACTACTCATCCCCAGCTCCCTCAGTTGCTCTTCATAAGATTTATTCTCCAGGCCCTTCCCCAGATTTGTTGCCCTCCTCTGGATCCTCTCCAGCACCTCCACATCTCTCTTGTATTGCAGTGCCCAAAACTGAACACAACACTCGAGCTGTGGCCTCACTGAAGCTGAGTCCAAGTGGACAATCACCTCCCTACTCCTGCTGGCAACGGGATTTTTAATCCAAGCCAGGATGCCATTGGCCTTCTTGGCCTCCTGGGCACACTGCTGGCTCATATTCAGCTGCCTGTCTATTCACAACCCCCAGATCCCTTTCTGCAGGCAGCTCTCCAGCCTCACTGCCCCAAGTCTATAGTGTTGCTTGGGGTTGTTGGGACCCAAGTGCAGGACCTGGCATTTGGCCTTGTTGAAACTCATCCCATTAATGTTGGCCCATTGATCTGGCCTATCCAAGTCCCTCTGAAGAGCCTCTCTACCCTCACTCCAATCAACACTGCCACCTAACTTGGTGTCACCTGCAAACTTACTGCTGACACTCTCTATGAATGAATCAAGGTCATCAATAAAGAAGTGGTCCCAACACAGATCCCTGAGGAACAGCACTAGCATATAAAGCACATATAGAAACCACTAGTACATAAAGCAGAAGGTTCACTTTTATTGCCATTCCCTGTGCATTGTCCAAAGGCCAAGAAGATGCTGACAGGACTGGAGCATCTCTCCTCCAAGGAGAGAACCTGAGCCGCCTTAGCTTGTAGAAGAGCAACCTGAGAGGGAAAATTCTCAATGCTTACCAATATCTAAAGCATGGGGTTTATGAGGATGGGGCTGGGCTCTTTCCAGCAGTGCCGAGTGATAGGACAAGGAGTAACAGGTAGAAACAACTAGAACACAGAAGGTTTCACTTAAACATAAAGAAAAACTTCTTTTACTTTGAAGGGGGCAGAGCAGTGGACCAGGCTCCCTGGCAACATTGTGAAGCCTCCTTCTCTGGAGGCTTTTAAAACCCACTTGGACATATTGCCCTGAAACCCAATCTACATGATCCGATTTTAGCAGAGGGGTTGGACTAGATGATCTCCAGAGGTCCTTTCCAACCTCTATCCTTCTGGGATTCAACAGCCATGGGGATTGTTATGCCCACCATTTCTGTCACAGAACACAGTAGCAGGGCTTTCCTGCCCCTCACCTGATTCCAGGTGTCCCTGTGATACAGAGCTATGAGAGTATTACCCAATTACTTCACTGCCTTGCAAATTTCTTGCCAGGCTCTAAATTCACTTTATAAACCCACACACAGAAGTCCAGTTGTAACTGTCTAATATGATTTAATGGTTTCCTAGCATTATTTTAAAATATTGCTTTAATAGAATATCACAGCACATCATCCTATAACAGGCACCTCTTAAGGTTTGCTAAAAGCCTTAGGTAAGTATTTTGTTTTCCCAGCAAATGGAGACAGATATGATCTCCAAGCCTGACTGCTTCTAGTTCCCTTTTCTTTAATTGCATCAGCTCTGTGTCAAGAAACAGAGTAGGGTAAAAATACAGGGGGTTGTATTCAAATCAAATGGCAGAAGTAACTGAGTTGAGAGAACAGTTAGAAAAGTAGGCTGAGTTTAGCCTTGATGTGCTTTGAAGGGAAAAGACTATAGAAAACCTGAATTGTGAAACACACAAAAACATAGGCTTATGGAATTGTGTCAATTGGAAAAGACCTTTAAGATCATTGAGTTCATCTAACTCTAACAATTATCTAACTCTACTAAGACAGGGGCTAAACCATGTTCTTCAGCAACACATCTCTGTGGCTTTTAAACACCTCCAGGGATGTGGTTTCAACCATTTCCCTGGGCAGCCTGCTTCAGCCTTTGAGAACCCTTTCAGTCAAGAAGTTTTGTGTAATATCAAATCTAAACCTCCCCTGGTGCAACTTGAGGCCATTTCCTCTCCTCCTATTACTTGTTACCAGGTAGAAGAGACCAACCCTCACCTCACTCCAGTATCCTTTCAGAGAGTTTTAGAGAGCAAAAAAGCCTCCCCTCAGCCTCCTTTTCTCCAGACTAAACAACTCCAGTTCCCTAAGCTGCTCCACACAAAACTTAATCACATATAACAAAAAAAGCAAACAACAGCAGAGTTCTCTGAATTCAGAACCACTGCAGTTTAGCATGCTGAAGTTCTTCCATCTTCACCTTCTGTGTTGCAGGAAACCTTAAGTTTTGACTGATACTAAAGCCAGATCTGGACAAGTCAGAGCCAGATTTGCTTTAAGTGCATGCTATGCTACCACCAGTATCTTACAGGGCTGTGTTAAATGGCACTTTCATATCATCCTGTGTTCAGGGCTTTAGATGTACTTCTGAGCAGCTGAAAGTACGAGATGAGGCAAATATTTGAGCTGATACTTCTGATACAAAGCCCTCTCCTGACAGACATCATCCCTCAAGTGCAGGAAGGGAAGGTTTAGGTAACATTTTCTTGCCCATAGTTTGAGTTGATCCACTTAGAAAGATGAATCCACAGTTTAAGGCCAGCAAGTCTGAAACAGGGCCACTGACATTCTGTACATATCCACATGTACCTGGTCACAAGGAACCAAAAGAAGCCAGAACAGCACAGCCCTGGTGCAGGTGCCCTAGGAAGAATGAGACCTCTGAATATGACTTCTGTGCCACTCCAGTGAATCAAAAGTGTCTATATACCTCCCCATGGAAACAAAGTATAAACCTTGCAAAAAGTAAGTTGGAGGAGAATTTTCCATGACCATACAGAAATATGAGCCAGTGAGGCTTGAAGTTACCTACAGATCTTACACCAAAGATTCTTCTTCAGGTCTTCAGTGTTTCAACAGCAGTAGAAAGTTTAGTTTTTATTTACTCTAATTAAACTCCATATAAGCACATTATTTAATACAATATAGACTCATAGATTTTTTTCATTTGGAAAAGGTCTCTAAGATCATTGAGTCCAATTATTAATCTAACACCACTGTGGCCACGTCCCAAAGTGCCATGCCCACACATTTCTTGAACACCTCCAGGGATGGTGACTCCATCATCTTTGTGGACAACCTCTTCCAATGTCTGATCACTCTTCCAGTAAATACCCTTTTTCTAATGACCAATGTAAACTTCCCCTGGTAGAATTTCAAGCTAGCATGACTTAGACTCATCTCTCCTGTATGTCAGGAGGAGGGATTCACAACACCACACACAACATAAGGCAGGGACAGAACGGCCTGAACAGAGATATTAAAAGGGATAGGTGACAATGGCTGCTGGGCAGCAAAATATTTGAGATTCAGTTTTTTGCTATCCGTCTGTCCTACGAACTTGTAAGTCTGCTGTTTCTCACCTATTGTGCTGTTCTCATCTGACAGTTTCCCATCTGCTCTACTCTTCAAATTCTCAACATTCTCACACCTGCTAATTCATCTGCTCTCCCCTTGGTTAGCTAGCAGACATCTTGAATGAGTGATGGATAGTGATGGATAGCTCAGCATGAACAAAACAGACCTCTTGTTCACAGCATCACAGAATGGTGGGACTTGGAAGTGACCTCTGGAGATCATCTAGTCCCATCCACCTGCTAGAGCAGGATTATTCAGAGTAAATCACACAGGAACACATCCAGGGTTTGGAATATCTCGAGATAGAGACTCCACAACCTGTCTGGGCAGTCTGTTCCAGTGTTCTGCCACCCTCAGAGGTTTTTTTCATTATGTATACATGGAACCGTCTGTGTTCCAGTTTGCTTCTCTCATATCAGTCCCTTCTGCACTTTGTTCATCCCTTTTGGTAAAGCCTCCCTTTTCCCCATTTTCTACTCTCATAGCACAACAAAGCCTTGTGCTTTCAGTCATATCCCACTCTCAAAAGTTGGGATTGTTTTTGTTGGAACAGACCTCCAAGATCAAGTCCAACCATTAACCTAACACCACCATAGTCATTAAAGTATGTCCCAAAGTGCCATGTCTACACATTTTCTGAACAACACCAGGGATAGTAACTCCAGCACCTCCCTGGGTACCCTGTTCCTTTGTCCAAAGACTTTTTGCACTCAGCCGTAACTTTTGCATTATAATTCAATTTCAGTACTCACAAAAGTGCTTTCTGTAGCTGTAGCGTCTCTGTAAGGCTAGGCTAAGGCAGCTGGGGTTGTTCAGCCTGTAGAAGAGAAGGTTGAAAGGAGACCTTATAGCTGTCTTCTAACACCTGAAAAGAACCTAAAGGAAGGTTGGAGAAGGACTTTTCAAAAGGGTGTTAAGTGATAGGACAAGGAGGAATGTTTTTAAGCGGAGGGAGACTAGGTTTAGACTGGATCTTAGGAAGAAGTTCTTCAGTATGAGGCTCTGGAATGGCCTCATACTGAAGGATGCCCTCACAGGGCATTCTTCATACAGGGTGGATGCCCTCACCCTGGAGGTGTTCAAGGTCAGTTAGGATGAGACCTTGATCAACCAAGTCTAGTTGAGAGGAGCCCCTGCCTGGGACAGAGGGTTTGAAACTCTAAGGTCCCTTCTAACCAAAGCCATTCTATGATTCTGCTAACACTGATGAACATCTATTCAATCAATCTTGGTTCAAATCACAACCATCCTTCAAACCTTGACAGTACTTTCCTCCACACCACTGTATCCAATCAGCTCTAGTCTTAAAAGCTTACCATCCTAAATTATTTCTTGGACCTTGCCTCCTGTCACAACGCCTTAGTCAGACATGCCTATTTGTCTCCTCCTCCTGCTACTTCTTCACACCTCCTCCTCCACACTGCCCACTCAGCAAAGAAAAAGCCTTCTCACTCCAATATGCCGTCCCCCTCCCACACACAGGCATTCTCATTCAAATTCCTCCCTAGACCTATTTTTTGCTCAATCCTAAATACAAGTCACATTCCTTCAACCCCAATATTTAGCTGAGAGGGTGATGAAGATTCAAAGAGGAAATTTAGCTACAAATACACTCCTATTTCCATTCTCCATACAGTCAGCTTCTCTGAAAAATCACTCGTGTCCTCTGCAAATGATGCAGTTCTTATCTCTTCTCTGCAGTCACTACTTTGCCAATAAATAAATCTCTCTCTCTAAAAGACATAGTTCTGCTTTAAAAAAAATTTAAACAAAAGTGAATTACAGAACCATAGAATCATTAAGGGGAAAAGACCTCTACAATCATCAAGCCCAACTGTCACCCAACACCACCATGGCCATTAAAGCACGTCCCAAAGTGCCATGTCTGCACATTTTTGAACACCTCCAGGTACGGTGACTCCACCACCTCCCTGAGCAGCCTGTTCCAGTAACTGACCACTCCTTCCATTAAGAACATTTTTCCTAATACCTAATCTAAAAAACTCTCCTGGTGCAACTTGAGGCCATCTCCCCTTGTCCTAGCAGAGGAGACTTGAGAGAAGAGACCAACCCTCAACTCACTGCAAACTCCTTTCAGGGAGTTTGAGAGAGCAGTGAGGTTTATCTTACCCAGAGTGAAAAACCTCAGCTCCCTCAGACTAATTAATTAAATTGTTACAGCACTCACTCTCAACAGTGGTACTTGAAAATTCTCAAAACCAGAGACAATTCCTCACTCTTGCTGGGATCAGAGACATATACTTTGTATTTCAAGTCAATCATGTCTACACTTTTCCCTTCCTGTTTTTTTTTTTTAAAGAACCAAATATCTATTACATAATATGAAAAAAAATTAAATCAGTTTCCCAGCTGCAAAGGTAGAAGCATTTTACAGATCGCACCCACAAACCACAGAATTGTTTCAGTTGGACAAGACCTGTAAGACCGAGCCAAATGGTCAACTCAACACTACCATATCTACCAAACTGTCCCAGAGTGCCATGTCTACACCTTTTTGTAAAACCTCCAGGGATGGTGACCTCACCACCTCTGTGGCAGCCTGTTTCAATGCTTGACCACTCTTTCAGTGAAGGAGTCTGACCTAATACCAAACCCAAATGTCCCATGGTACAACTTGAGGCTATTGCCTCTCATTCTAACACTGGTTAGTGTTACTTAGTAAATAGAAGAGATTAGCTCCTTGAAAAGATGATGTAGGGAGGTGGGAGTTGTAGAGAGCAATGAGGTCTCCCCTGAGGTCCCTTTTCTCCAAACAACTCAGAATCAGAAACATTAACAATAATCAACATTCCTTCAATAAATAAAGGATAGACACTGGGTTTAAATTAGTTATATGCTTAATTTTATACAGAAATAAAATGCTTTAGGAAGCCATGAGTTGATCATAGAATGGTAAGGTTGGAAGGGACCTCAAGGATCATCTAGTTCCAACCCCCTGCCATAGGCAGGGACATCTCCCACTAGTACAGGTTACTCAAGGCCTCCTCCAATCTGGCCTTGAACACATCCAGGGAGGGAGCATCCACAACCTCCCTGGGCAACCTGTTCCAGTGCCTCACCACCCTCACTGGAAAGAACTTCCTCCTAACATCCAGTCTAAATCTCCCCTCTGCCAGTTTAAACCCATGATCAATCAACCCATGATCAATGAGGAGATAGAGTTCTGGACTACAATATACAGACTGCTATGGCTTTTTAGTCTTCCATACAAAAGCTGCTTACATCTGCTAAGAGCAAAGTGGAAGAAGCCCTCTCATTTGCATTGTAAATGTACGCAGCCTACTCCCACAAGCAGCACCAAGAGCAAACCTGATATAGCAACTCGGAACAGATTTCCTTGCTGCAGCAAACTTAGCTCCTGCTGTCACTGCAGTACTTCAGAGAAGCCCATCTCAAGTGCTACTCAAGCGACAACTTAGAACCAGCTTTGAAATAGAAAGACTTATTATATATGACAATTGAAATCCAGTAGCTAAGGCCATAGTCTCTGGAAGATCTCTCTGACTTCTCTATAAATTTCTTACTTAAATGAGCTAGAAACTACTCTTCTGTCACCAAGAATAATTAGTGTGAATTACCTCTGTCCTGCACAAAGCTCTCCAGAGAAGTGCAAAGAACCGTTCAGGTTGGAAAAGACCTACCAGATCATCAAGCACAACTGCTGACCTAAGACCGCCATGGCCATTAAACAACTGCTGACCTAAGACCGCCATGGCCATTAAACCACATCCCAAAGTGCCATGTCACTTGCTTTCTGAACATCTACAGGGGTGGGAACTCTACCGCCTCCCTGGGCAGCCTGCTCCAATGCCTCACTCCTCTTTCAATAAAGAATTTGTTCCTAATATCCAGCCTAAACCTCCCCTGGTGCAGCTTTATACCATTTCTTCTCCTATTACTTGTTTCTAGGGAGAAGAGACCAACAACCACCTAGCTCCAGTCTCTTCAGGGAATTGTAGAGAGCAATAAGGCCTCCCCTCAGTCTCCTTTTCTCCAGGTTAAGCAACTCCAGTTTTCCCAAGCTTCTCCTCACCAGCCCTGTTCTCCAGATCCTTCACCAGGTCTGCTGCCCTTCTCTGGACCTGTTCCAGCACCTCAATGTCCTTCTTGGAGTGAGAGCCCCAGAACTGAAACAGCACTCAAGATGTGGCCTCATCAGTGCTGAGTCCAGGGGAATAATCACTTTCCTACTGCTGCTGGCCACACTATTGCTGATCTAGGCCAGGATGTTGCTAGCCACCTGGGCACATGCTGGGTCATGTTCAAAAGAGGCTGCCCCATAGGTACATGCTGCTTCTCCTTGCTGGATGGACAGCCCACTGGAATTTAATGCAGACCAAAGACTCTGTGCCTAAGTGAGGATCCAGAGAGCTTTTTGACACACATTGACTTGAGAAAAGTTATTTTGTCTCCATTTCTTTTCAATCCTGACTATAAATAAATGCTATTAGTTTGGTACTTCTGGTTTCTAGCTCAGGAGAGCTGCTGAGACCTTATTTAAAGGAATTGTTCTCATGTATCACAAAAATTTGGCAGTGAAAACAAATGTAATAGCAGGACTGAAAGTCCACATAATTTCAAATCACTTTCCCTTACAGAAATAGCTCCTGAGTATTTTCTTTCCCTTTTCAAATTGTCTTTTACACAGAGCCTCACAAAGCACCTCAGAATTTGTTTATACTGGGAAACGATCAGTATCTCCATAGCAGTTGTTAAATTGATGCTACCTGTGAGCAGAGACAACACAAAGAATGTTTTCTGTGGACATCAAGCCATTTCAAGAGGTCTTTGTGAAAAACAGATGGATAGAATCATAGAACCGGTTGAATTTGACCTTGAAGACCATCAAGTCCTTCTGTTTACCCAGCACTACCAAGTCACCACTTCAACCATGTCCCTCAGCACCATATCTAATCTCATTTTCACAAAAAAAGTCAGAAGTGACAGAGCTATTTTAAAACAAAACTGCCATGAGATGGGATTTGGCTTCATTTTGCATCTATACAGTCCATTTAGGTACAGCCCAAGCATTTGAGTAAGACACACCATTTCTCTTGGAGATATGCAAACCACATTTTTCCAGGTTGGTCTTTTATCATCAAAATGAAAGTGTCTACCATCTGTGAGCTACTGACCTCATCATCTCCTCAGCAGTGTGCTTAGGCTACAAGTTGTCTGCAAAAATGAAATGCCAGAAAAACTGTCAGAGTGACTCATTTACCTATTGACTCTCTCCCTGAGTAGGTCTAAGACAGCTCTGAAAAGCATGGAAAACAACCCTAATCCTAATGAGATGTTCCTAGTAGAACAGATGTTCTGCAGAGACAGTAGAGCTCCATGCCTAAATCACCATACTGATAAAAGTGAGAAGAAACCTCAAGAATTTTTAGAACTGCACATTGTTGCTTACATCAATTTACAATGAGCAGTATTTTATTGTGCTTTTTCAATTAACAAGTGGAAGCAGCTGGTTGTTATTTATTTTAGGACTCGGCAAGGAGTTTTTTCCATGTGGTGACTGGCTCTTAATAGGACCTGAAAGCAGCAGGCAGTAGAGTCAAATTGATCTGATCTTCCCCGTTCTCCCAGCACACAGTAATGCTTTAAATCTGAACAACAGAACAGCAAGAGCTATTGCCATGATCGAAGCAGACAACTTGAATCCATACAAGAGAAGCTCTACAGCTCCTCATTGCTGTTGGGAGGAGACCAAGGAAGGTAGAGATACAGCCCCTTTTACATCATTACTCCTTGGAGCTAATGGTTATAGGCACAGTGGTAGGTTTGGACACAGAAAGGAGCATTAAGTAGGTAGAACACTGATTATTAGTGTCTCTTGTTGGGGCCTAGTATTTGTGACCTTCTGCCATGGGCTAAGGAGCCACTGTATGCTGCCTGAGCTGTGTGAGATGATTTGATAGCTCCCCACCCAGAGCTAAGGGCAAAGAGTATACCCATGAGCTTAGTAGACACCTCTCTAGCCAAATAATTTGATCTTGAGGTCATAGAATCCTATGATGGCATTGGGTTGGAAGTGACCTCTAGAAGTCATCTAGTCCAGCCCCCCTGCAGTGATCAGGGATGTTCCCAACTACTAGATCAGGTTGCTCAGACTCCCATCAAGCCTAACCAGGAACACCTCCAGGGATGAGGCTTCCACCACCTACCTAGGTAGCCTGTTCCAGTGTTCCACCACCCTCTTAGTAAAGAGCTTCTTCCTAACATCCAATCTAAATCTACCCTCTCTAGTTTAAAACCATTGCCCCTTGCCCTATCACTACAAGCCCCTGTAAAGAGTCCCACAGCTCACATCACACAAACAAATGCTGCCTGATGTCACAGCACATCTCTTGTATCAGTACTATCCCTGCAGTGCAAGCTTAGATGGCTTTGATCTGTTAGAGCAATGTACTGGGCTCACATGCAGAAGGAAGAAGTGTCCTTCCTTCAGCTTCATTATGTGTAAAAGAGTTAGAAACAGGACTTTTTGTCTGGCCTTTTACCATTACAGCAAGGGCACCTGGCAGCAACAGTACCAGTACCACTTCTTAAGAACAGGTCTTGTGAAGAGTAGCTGAGGGAACTGGGGTTGTTTATTCTGGAGAAGAGGAGGCTGAGGGGAGACCTTCTGGCTCTCTACAACTCCCTGAAAGGAGGGTGGAGCCAGGTGGGAATTGGTCTTTTCTCTTTAGCAACAAGATGAGAGAAAACAGCCTTAATTTGCACCAGGAGAGATTTAGGTTGGTTATTAGAAGAAACTTCTTGACCAAAAGGATTCTCAAACGCTGGACAGGCTTCCCCAGGTTGGAGCATATGATCTTTCAAAGTCCCTTCCAACCCCTAACATTCTGTGAGTCCATGTGGTTGAATCTCCATCCCTGGAGATGTTTCAAAGCTGCAGAGATGCAGTGCTAAGGGACACAGTTTAGCATCAGATTAGTAGAGAACAATTGGACTCCAGGATCTTAAAGGTCTATTCCAACCAAAACAATTCTATTCTTTATCACCATATGCATAACTCTGAAATGGCTTGCAGATTACTCATTGCAGAGGTTTGTTTGTTTGTTTAAAGGAGAACTTCAGTTCTTAGCCCAGTTTCACAGCTGTCCCCACACCAGCAATTCACTTTGTGTTGCACACATCTGAAAAACAGGGCACATTATACCAGGTTGATGTAAACCAACAGGAAGTTCAAATCCTTATATGCTATACAGGAGACAAATCATGAGCTGAAGTGTACACATGGCAGAATGTGCACTGTAGATATTCTGGTGAATAGAGTCAACTGAGCTCCTGAACTAACACACGTCTCTAGGAAGTCTGCAACCTCTAGCAATGCATCCCTGTCTTTCTCCCTGTTCAGTATTCAGTCCTTTGACTCTTCCTCACAACATTTTTCATTTTCAACAATATTGGCACATTCCAACAAACTTAAAACCCCCCTTATTTTGACAAGCCAATCACCTCACAAGAGGAATTGGAAAAAGCAGTACAGTTACCGATAACACTGATTACAGTATGTGCCAGCCTGACCTTTATGTCAGATGCTTTCAGTATCCTTATTAATTGCCATTTATTCATAGAATCAAAGAATGGTAAGGTTGGAAAGGACCTCATAGGTCATCTAGTTCCAACCCCCTGCCATAGGCAGGAACACCTCCCACTAGTATAGCAAACTCAAGGCCTCATCCAACCTGGCCTTGAACACCACTGGAGAGGAAGCAGCCACAGCCTCCCTGGGCAGCCTGTGCCAGTGTCTCACCACCCTCACTGGAAAGAACTTCTTCCTGACCTCCAGTCTAAATCTCCCCTCTGCCAGTTTAAACCCATTGCCCCTTGTCCTGTCATTGCAAGACCTTGTCAATAGTCCCTCCCCAGCCTTCCTGTAGGCTCCCTTCAGATACTGGAAGGCTACTACAAGGTCTCCTCAAAGCCTTCTCTTCTCCAGGCTGCAGAGCTCCAACTCCCTCAGTCTGTCCTCATAGGAGAGCTGCTGCAGCCCTCTGATCATCTTCATGGCCCTCCTCTGGACCCCCTCCAACACTTCAATGTCCTTCTTGTGCTGGGGGCTCCAGAACTGCACACAGTACTCCAGACGGGGTCTGTCAAGAGCAGAGTAAAGGGGCAGAATCCCCTCCCTTGCCCTGCTGGCCACACTGCTCTTGCTGCAGCCCAGCACTCAGCTGCTATCTGGGCTGTACTCACACTGCAGGCTTATGTTGAGCTTTTCATCAACCCCAGGTCCTTTTCCTCAGGGCTGCTCTCAGCCTGTGTTTGTGCTTGGGATTGTGCCTACTCAGGTGCAGGACCTTACCATCTCACTGGAGAAACTAGAAAAAGCAGTACAGTTACTGATACACTGATTACAGCATGTGTCAGCCTGACCTTTATGTCAGATGGTTCCAGCATCCTTATTAATTGCCATTTATTCATGGTCATAGCAAGGAATGTTCCAGGAATTCATTTTTGTATTCTGTGAACTGCTCTTCCCTTTCTCCTTTTCAGTTAGAGATAGCTCCATTGAAAGATTTTAGGTTCAGAAGAAACTGTTTTTCTTTCTTTTCTGGTACTTCCCCTCCCTTTCCTCACATTTTTATTCTCTACCTACACGGTGTATGGTTTGTGGTTTATCAGACAGAAGGGTTTTGGAATCCTCACCCTCAGCTCATGTTTCGTACCAACATCAGCAGGAAGCCCCGAGTACATGGGGAGAAAGGTAGGAAGAACTCAGACATGTGATGCAGAGTAAGGACAAGGGGACAAGGGCAGGAAGAATGCAGACAGGACATTTTGGATTTGGAGCCCTCATATTATGTCTTAGATCATGTCTGCACCAATGCCAGCAGGAAGCACCAAGTACATTGAGAGAAAGGCAGAAAGAAGCCAGACACATAATGCAGAGTAAGGACAAAGGTAGAAGGAATCCAGACAAGCAGTTCTGGGTTTGGAATCCTCATATTATGTCTCAGCTCATGTTTTGCGCCAACATCAACAGAAAGCCCCAAGAACATGGGGAGAGGGGTAGGAAAAACCCAGACATGTAAAACACAGTAAGGTCCTAAATGCCACTAGGTTCAAGATGTTCATAGTTTAGTGTTGCAAGTTCCAGCACTGATGCTAACAACAGAGTTGTTTGAAAAGTTTTCCCTAGAATAGGTTCATGTATTTTGGATTCTTGGTTAGTCATATTTTAAATGTTACATTATTTAAAGAGACAAGCTATTAGAGCAAAATCAAAGAGGAACACATGCAAGGCAAACCTGGTGATCCAGACAACTCCTCGATATGTCTCAGCTCCCAGCAACATTATTGCTTGCAGTTGAGGCAGTAATTGTGGGGAAATAGATAAATAATTTCAGAGAGCAGGAAGAGGAATCCAGCAGAAAAGTCAATCTAAAATGTGCTATACAGCAGAACCAACCACAATATTCTTCTGTATAAAACAATAAATGAGACTAAAACAAGAAAGAGGAAAGGAAAAAACACCTCCCTGTAAACACAAAAACTCTCCAAGCGAGTTTGGTTTAAGAAAGTTGTGCAAGCAATTGTACATTACTTAACATAATCACACTAGTCAATCTATACTATATATAGGAGGGATCATAGCATGAATCAAAAATAACAAAGAAAAAAAAAAGCACATAAAGAAGATTAGAGAGGTTGAAGTCACAGACATCCTGAGGGCTCCAAGTTATGATAAAATCTGTCTTGATATGCACTATCTGTTCTGTGAGATGACGGCATTCAAAGTGCAAACAGGATATTAGAATCCAGTGCACAGTGCTGAAACACAGCACATGTTCATTACACTTCGGGCTTCATAACACTTCAAACATTTTCTACTTCCTTCTTTATCTCTCTTCCAGAGTCTGACAGGCAACAGCACTTTGTATATTCCAGGAGAGCTAAAAGCCTGTGTTTCCCTAGTTTGAACATAACAATCCATTTTCTAAGTGTTTAGAGCTAATAACAGGCAGAATCTCTGCTTCAAGCTCCGCTT
Organism: Eubucco bourcierii; assembly: GCA_013396675.1. NCBI lineage: Eukaryota > Metazoa > Chordata > Aves > Piciformes > Ramphastidae > Eubucco > Eubucco bourcierii. The sequence goes on along the minus strand of VWZE01018034.1, from coordinate 558,927 downwards.
CTGATGCAACACCACAGTCCTACAGCACACAGCAGCTGAACCTCACTACTGGTGACATATGGTTAAGTACATCCAAAAATTGAGCTTGCTGGGGCCCTTACTAAGCATTAAGAATTATTTCTATGTTTTCTCATACATAAGACTTGGACACTGCACTATCTTCTGCAAACATCTCCAGACTCCTGTTTGAACAAGGTTTAAAGCAACCTCCAGAGCCCCCTTCCATCTCCTATGATTCTATAACTGACAGATAAGTCAGAGAACCATTTTGGCCTATAAAGAAATTAAATTAATGCAATCTAAGTAAAGCATAGAATAATTTTGGTTGGAAAACACCTTTTAGATCAAGTCCAATAATTTTCTAACCCTACCAAGGGTAAACTATGTCCCCCAGCACCACATCACTGTGGTTTTTAAATACCTCCAGGGAAGGGGATTCAAACACCTCCCTGGGCAGCCTGGTGCAGTCTTTGAAAACCCTTTGGGACAAAAAGTTTCTTCTAATACCCAACCTAAACCTCCTCTAGTGCAACTGGAGGCCATTTCCTCTCCTCCTATCATCTGTTAATGAGAACAGACTGCAGCTTGTCAAATACTTCTTTTGAAGTTGGACCCTCCTGAAAATCTGCAGCATCTTTTTCATAATCCTTTAAAGAGTAGCACATGTGAGACATTATCATACTCTGAAATCAGACCATAGGGTTTGCTTTCTTTACCAGATACCTTTCCTTTAATCCTCCTTTCTGTTCTTGATGTTGAGATATTTAAGTGTTCTACAGCTTTCAAAGAACAGAAGTTTAAAGTGCCTTGCAGGTGATGTTGGTGATTTTAACTTGTGTTTGCTCTCCACAAGGTAGATGCTGCTAATTCCTCAACAGTTTGCAATGATGATCCCTCTTAAAGATAAGTACTTAACACCTACATACTCACTTCCTGATACCAAATGGTGAGGTTATTACTCGAGTGTGTTGTTGTTTATGCAACCAGCTAGAAAATAATCAGTTTTACCAGAATTTTCTCTGTAGTTGAGCAAAGCTGCCTAGGTATGATCCGCAGAAGAGGTGGGTTTGGAAAGATGTCCTCAAGCCCACAGCTGGGAGCAGTGGGTGAGCACCTGCACTCCAGAAAACCAGCTGCTGGTCTTCTGTGGACTCCAATCTGCAGCTACACACCCAGACCATGGTGAGAGAGATGCAGATGCTGAAAATATCTCATTGGTTTGTTCTCAGACTTCTTACAGCACTTTTCCTGAATTCATCCAACAATTCAGTACAACAAAGAACAAAAACTTCCCAGCCCAAAACTTTCTGCAGTCTAACAGAGACTGAGTCACAATTGGCAAGCCAGAACTTGTTAAGGCACTGCCAGTAGATTCAAAGATATCTAATGATTTTAATGAGATGTTGCTGTTGCAGTTTAAAGTACTAATCACTTCTCACATTGAAGAGAATAGCCCATGTATGCCCAGAAAAGCAGCGTGAGCCAATCATAGCAGAAAGAAAGAGCAAATTTAAATTTGGAATTTCAGGGTGACTCATTGACCTGCCTTTTTCAAAAAGAGCCTTTGAGCAGCTGTCATAACCAAAACAGTGTCAAAACAAGCAAATATTTCAAGAATGCTCACTTTGCTCCCTTATACAATGAATCAAGCCATCTGTGCTATACTGGGCCTTAGCTGATATTCTAGCCACATAAAAGGCATCAAAAATCTTGCCAGTTGAGTCCTCTGAGGCCATTTGCACCTCTAAGATGTTCTCCAGAGAGAAGTAAACAGAAGAGGAAAACAAACAATCACATTTAGGATAACTGGGAGACAATCAAGGTGAAACTTGATGGGCCCCTGAGCAACCTAAAGAAAGATGTCTCCTCTTACTGGAGGGAGTCTGGACTGCATGACTTTCAAGAGGTCTGTCCAACCTGATGCATTCTATGATTCTGCTTCTGGTTTTGCCTTCACTTATGTCTTCTAGGATAACACCAAAGAAGGATTAGGTGGCTGTTTGGAATCACAATGTTCTCAAGATCCTGAGAAGATCATAGAATCATTTTGATTGGAAAAGACCTTTAAGATCAAGTACAACCATTACCTAACTCTACCAAGGCTGCTGCTAAACCATGTCCCTCAGCACCACATCTGTGCTGCATTTAAACACCTCCAGCAATGGGGATTCAACCACCTCCCTGTGGAGCCTGTTCCAGTCTTTGAGAATCCTTTCAGTCAAGAAGTTTCTTCTAATATACAACCTGAACCTTCTCTGGTGCAACTTGAGTCCTTTCTTCTTGCCATGTTACTAGGGAGAAGAGACCAACACTCAGCTCATTCCAACCGCCTTTTAGAGAGTTACAAAGATCCTCCTGACAGTAGAGAGCAACCCCAACAAACCCCAACTATTAAGATTTTTTTTCCTCTTAGAGTACAAATTTCAGTCCTTTTCTAGATGCATAGATTCAACGACTTGATTACAATGCACAAAATTGCCTCTATTTAGTGGCAGAGATGAAAAGGCACAATCTTATCTTTAGCTCCTTCCAGATCTGCATGAGTGTCTTAATTAGCATTGGAGCATCCCAACTTGGCACCCTGTGGCTTTTCTATGCCTTTCTCAGCAACATGTTTATTGCTTTTTCCTCAAGGCTGTGATTGTATATTTCACTAGAACAGGGACACAATTATAAGGCCTCGAGGAGTTCCAAAGCATGAAGAGATTTAATCTGCATTTTCTAATCTCTGAAAGCAAAAAAAGAGGAAGAACATTTTATCGGTTGCCTTCTGCTCATGCTGAGAATGAAAATTCAATTGGCAGAGCGCAACATAGAAGTGTGATTGCTGTTAGCAACAGGTTACTCCAAGAAGTCAGCTGAGTTTGTTTCAGGTAATCTAAATCTTGCAAATATTTAGCAGGCTTTGGGGTTTAGGTTTGGGCTTTCATTTGGGTTTGGGGGAGGATTTGTTTGGGGTATTGGCTGGGGTGGTTTTGGTTTGATCTGGGTGGTGGTGTCATCTTTTAAACAAAAGCTTTCATTGCTTTCTAGTTCTGGATGATAACCACTTAAAAATTAACATAGTAAGAAAAGAGTTACAGGAGTGATTTCTCAAAGTTCTGTGAGGAATTATTTTGAAAGTTGGATGAATTTAAGAGAGGACTGAGAGGGGGAAAAAAACCCACCACTGTTAGTGAATCACACACACATTTTTACTTTCAAGTCCCTTGTAATCTCTTTGGCTGAGCAGCAGCAATACCTGTACATACCCAACACTTTGAGCCAGTTTCTTTCACAATGCCATAAGAATGGAGTTTAAAGAGCACACCAGTCCCCTCCACTGGCTCTTGCTCTGCCATGTTGCTAAGGTAGCCAGTCAGCTCCAAGTTAAAGCCAGACTGAAGATCTATGTCAGGCCAATACAAGATTGATGTAATGGGTTAACAGTGAGCTCAAGAGAAAAGTCACCTCCCATCAATGGGTAGGACTGGGGCAGTCACTAGACAAGTGACAAAGACTCTTACAAGGTCTTGCAATGACAAGACTAGGTGCAATGGGTTTAAAGTGGCAGAAGGAAGATTTAGACTGGATGTTAGGAGGAAGTTCTTTCCAGTGAGGGTGGTGAGACACTGGAACAGGTTGCCCAGGGAAGTTGTGGATGCTCCCTCCCTGGAGGTGTTCAAGGGCAGGTTGAAGGAGGCCTTGAGTGACCTGTGTTAGTGGGAGGTGTCTCTGCCTATGGCAGGGAGTTGGAACTAGATGATCCTTGAGGTCACTTCCAACCTTACTATTCTATGATTCTATGACTCCCTATGAACACCTTTCCTTTCTCAAAGGGAAGAGAAAGAGAATAAGAGAGGAACACTTACAAAGTGGATAACTAAAACAGCCCAAATCAAAGACAAGCAAAGATTTGCTTAGGAATAGAAAGAACATTCATGCCCCAGAAACATATCTTTGTCAAAAAAGAACAGCAATGTGCTCCAAAAAAATCACAAAAGGGCCTTCATTTACAGCAGGGAAATAAGTAACAAACTCACCAACCACAAACAAGTCACAATACCAAAAGCCAACACAACCACAGTTGCCACATTGATTTAAAAAAAGTGATACCAAAGCAGCTCTTGAAGTTAGTGATCTCTGAAGCTAAGCTGGACTCATTCTAAAGCATTCTTTTGTGGGATAAGGTTTTCATGGAAAGATCCAATGAGACTAGCAGAAAAATGTGTAGTTTCACAGAACCATAGAATGTTATCATGGGAAAATAAACATATTTTAAACATGATATAATCCTATTGGTTGGAAAAGACCTTTAAGGTGGAGTCCACTGATCAAAAACCCACCACCACCAGGGCCACTAAACAATGTCTCAAAGTGCCATGTTTATGTAAGACACAGCTCTGCTCATAAGAAAGACAACCTTAGGGCATATCTGCAGAACAAGAAATCAAAATCAACACAGCTCTCCTGAATCACAGAATGTCAGTGGCTGGAAGGGACCTCAAAAGCTTATCCAGTCCTACCCCCCTGCCAGAGCAGGATCACCTATACCAGATCACACAGGAACATGTCCAGGCAGGTCTTTAATATCTCCAGGGAGGGAGACTCCACAAGTCCCCTGGACAGCCTGTTCCAGTATTCTGTTGCACTCACAGGGAAAAAAAAAAATCCTCTTCTGGTTTACATGAAACTTCCTATGCTTCTGCTTCTCAGCAGGGCTATTTATCCCCAAGGCTATGACTTCGGGATATGGTTGCATAATCTAAGCACCCTCATTCAAAGGTGATGCATTGTGTTATGAAGGTAGAGCCTAACTGCTGGCATTGTAGACTTAGATAATTGTTACACTCCATGACCTTAAAGGTCTAAAGCTACACTAATAATATTAAGTTACAAGAGCTAATTGCATCTAAAATTAGGTCATGAGTTCACTGTAGCCAAGTCAGAACTAAGTTCTTGACCCCATCTAGAGTGCTGCATACAGCACCCAACACAAGGAAGAGGGGAAACTGTTAAAGCAGGTCCACAGGAGAGTCACGACCAGAGGGCTGGAACACATCTCCACTTTAACTTCTAATTAAATGACCACCAAGCACAAACAAATGAAGGGCCAGGCTCATGATCTCTGATCATAGATTCCTTATTCAGTAGGACTAGAGAATGACAGATCTTCCTTTCTTTTGTAGGGTTAAATCTTCAGCCAGCCTTCTCACCCATTCAGTTCTGAAATTACTTAGTCTGCTGATGTGAGCATCCTCAGAAAAATGGTTTCTTAAAGTTGCCAACAAATCCTGTAAGAAAATAAATTAATCCCTTGATCCAGCTGAAGAGCTTAAATGAGTATAAATCCATATAGTGTAAATATAGTTCTTCACAGGTCTATAAGAAGGATTTATTTGAGAGAAAAACAGGGAAAACAAACTCATTACTCTTTAAATGCCTTTCCTGGGGGCCTGTTCAGTAGCCACTGAATTTAGTCCAGAAATGGCTTCATTCCCTAGAAGAAGGGCATAGCTTTTTCCAACTGTTAATTCCTGTATCTCCCCAACCACAGAAAACACCAGGAAAAGATTAAGTCAGTTAAAAGCCATTTTAAATATAGAATTACAAGCGTGGCCTCATACAACCTAAAGATTAAACTTTCATATTCTTTAAATGTTACTACGATTTTAAAAAATACCAGGAGAAGAAATACTGCATTTTTCCACAGCCCACTTAATATCTACAAGGTTATGTTATACTGCAAGACTAACATGGAAGTTTTACTGTGAGAGGGACAAGAAAGTCTGCTAATCGATTCTTTGTCTGGCTATAAGCATATTGCAAGTCAAATTATGATATCAATTAATTAAAAATAAATCATCTGAGAGTTATTATCACTTGCTCTTCAGCTTCATACAGGTCTTTTCACTCAATCTATTAGGTTTTACTCACTAAAAACAAAACTAAAAAACAATATTCTTTTGGAGTGAGTCCAGAGGAGGGCCACAAAGATGATCCAAGGGCTGGAGCACCTCTGCTCTGACAATAGCCTGAGGGAGCTGGGGTTGTTTAGCCTGCAAAAGAGAAGATTCTAGGAGGACCTGACAGCTGCCTTCTACTACCTGAAGGGAGCCTACAAGAAGGCTGGAGAGGGACTTTTAGTAAGAGTGTCTAGCTACAGGATGAGGGGGAATAGTTTTAAGCTGAGGGAGAGTAAGTTTAGACTGGATCTTAGGAAGAAGTTCGTCATTACAAGGATGGTTACACTGGAATGGGTGAACCAGGAAGGCTGTGGGTGCCCCCTTCCTGAAGGTGTTCAAGGCCAGGTTGGATGAGGCCTTGGGCAGCCAACACTAGTTGAGAGGTGTCCCTGCCCATGGCAGGGCGGTTGGAGTAGATATCTGAGGTCCCTTCCAACCCATGTCACTCAACAATTCCATGACTCTGCAGGACTAAAGCAACACAGCAAATGCCTGTTGGACAAATACAAGCCAAAACCATGCATTTCATGGTAAATAGCAGCATAAGTACCTCTCACCAGTTTAATTACAATACACTGGAAGCGATAGGTGATTGCTTTTCATGAAGAGGAACTGAAATGCTAATTAGCAGGTTTTTAACAAGTGTTTCAGTTTATACAAGTGTTTACTGCCAACAAAAAAGGGATTAATATAGCTCTTCTTTCGCACAGTTGCATTTAAATTTGCCACTATATTAGCTTTATACAGAGCTCATTTCTCTTTAGAAAGCCAGCATGGTGGTGCACACATCAGTAATTCTTCTAGCTTAACTCTTGAACCAAAATAAGTCAGGAAAATGAGGACTCCTACAACAGGGCTTAACTACTTCTATTCCTATTGATCTCCAGAGTTAAGACTCCCAGTCTGATATGCTTTCACTTGCAAAGTATTGATTTTCATATCATCAGCTAAACAAACCCATGACCCTTTTGAAGAGCAGCACATTCATTTTCACAGACTCTGCATTTCTTTCCACAGCTATCTACTTGGTGTGACTGCTTCCTAGAATGGTTTGGGTTGGAAAGGACCTTGAAGATCATCTATTTTCAACCTCCCTGCCATGGGCAGGGACACGTCCCACTAGAGCAGCTTGCTCAAGGCCCCTTCCAACCTGGCACAATGCCCACCTGGAGACCAGTGACAAGTGGTGTCCCTCAGGGGTCAGTGCTGGGACCAGTGCTGTTTAACATCTTTGTCAGTGACATGGACAGAGGAATGGAGTGCACCCTCAGCAAGTTTGCAGATGACACCAAGCTGTGTGGCACAGTCGACTTGCTAGAGGGCAGGGATCCATCCAGAGGGACCTGGACAGGCTGGAGAGGTGGGCCCAGGCCAACCTCATGAAATTCAATAAGGCCAAGTGTAAGGTCCTGCACCTGGGTAGGCACAATCCCAAGCACAAATACAGGCTGGGTGGTGAATGGCTGGAGAG
>VWZE01018034.1:529483-544759 GCA_013396675.1 Eubucco bourcierii | reverse complement strand
AAAACCCACCAACACAGAAAGAAAAAACCCTCCCCAATGCAGATATTTTCAGCCTGAATTGCACATTCTTACAAACATCTTTCTGGATCACAGCAATACCTCTGGCACTGCCACTTGACAGGGGTATCAGATGTGCAGCTCTGTGATCCTTTGACTAATAATAACCACTTTACAAAACCTACAACACAAGGAAGCACTTCCTCACAGAATCACAGAATGCTAGAGGTTGGAACAGACTTCTGGAAATTATCTTGTCCAACCCCCCTGCCATAGTAGTATCACAGAGAGTAGGTTGCAGAGGAGGACTGCAGCATCTCTCCTATGAAGACTGGCTGAAAGAACTGGGGTTGTTCAGCCTAGAAGAAAGAAGACCCTGGAGAGAGCTTATAGGAGCACTTCCATATCTAAAGGGGATCTGCAAGAACTGCTTGGAAGGGCTTGTAGTGATAGGACAAAGGGCAACAGTCTGAAACTGGAGCAGGGTAGATTTAGGGGGGACATAAGGAGGAAGTTCTACACAATGAGAGTGGTAAAACACTGGAACAGGTTGCCCAGGGATGTGGTTCAGGCCTCATCCCTGAAGACATTAAGATTAGACTAGATATGGCCCTGAGCAGCCTACTCTAGGTGCACCCGCAGGGAAGTTGCACATATGACCTTTGAGGGTCCCTTCCAACCCAATACAATCTGTGAACAGATGTCCAGGCAGGTTTGGAATGACTCCAGAGACAGAGACACCACCACCTTTCTGGGCACTGTTTCACTGATCTACCAGCCTCAAAGTAAAGAAGGCTCTCAGCCTTTGCATATCCACTCTTCAGGGCAGCCTTGCCACATTCCTGAAGAAGACAGGCATTGTAGAGCAAGTTTTATATCAAGAGGGAAATCAGGGAAATGTCACCAGGAATTTCTTTATAAGCCTTTCCTCTGTCCTCTTTTCTCTTTCATTTCCATGGAAATGCCTCATCACAAGCCAGTAGATCACATTGCTGTGGTCACAGCAAAGCTACAGCTTCTTTTCTCACGTAGTGGCACACATAAGTACATTTCTCCTCAGCTCCTCTTAATGGAGTCACAAATTCCTTTTCAATATTTACATGGGGTGTGAGACTAAAAATCAGAATATGCTGAAGCATACTACAACAACACAAACACACACAGATCTTCAAGGTCCTCCTTCCCTTTCAATTTCTTTTTCTGATCCTTCCTCAACAAGAAACCCACATTCTCTTTCTAGAAACTGTTCCCTGTATCATTTTCTTCCCTATATCCTGGAAAAGTTAGCATCTACTTACCTTTTTTTTTTCCCCTCTCAACAAGCAGACAGAAAGATACATCCCACTACATTTTCCTTAAAGAAAAACAAAACAAAACAAAAAGGCAGTGAACCAGTCCTTCAGGTACCTTTGTGACTTCAGGAGAGGCAAAGAGCACAAAGCAATCCCCAGGAAACCACACGAACAGCAGCATGGCTTTTGTCTCATTTTCAAGTGCAGGTGCCAACTGGTCTGCTACATCACAGGTGATTTAGGTTGGAAGAGAATTTGAAGCTCAATCATTCAGTTCCAACCCATCTGCTGTGGGCAGGGACACCTTCCACTAGACCAGGCTGCTCAAGGCCTTGAACAGCTCCGGGGTAGGGGACATCCACAACCTCCCTGGGCAACGTGTTCCAGTGTCTCCCCACCCTTGCCATAAAGAATTTCTTCCTAATACCCAATCTAAATCTCCTCAAGCTTCAATCCATTGCCTCCCATCATATCACTGCAAGCCCTTGTAAAAAGTCCCTTCCAGCTTTGCTGTAGGCCCTCTTCTGCTAGGCTACTATGAGATCTCCCTGGAGCCTTCTCCCAGCTGAATAGCCCTAACTCTCTCAGCCTGTCTTTGCAGCAGAGGTGCTCCAGCCCTCTGATCATTTTTGTGGCCCTCCTCTGGATGTGCTTCAGCAGTTTGATGTCCCTCTTATGCTGGGGGCACCAGAACTGGATGCAGTGTGCCAGGTGGGGTCTCATGTAAGAAGAGCAGAGAGAGTCGTGTCTCTCATCCTGCTGGTCACACTTCTTTTGGCACAGCCCAGGACATAGCTGCCTTCTGGGCTTCAAGCACACACTGCTGGTTCATGCTGAATCTTTCATCAGCTGGCACCCATAAGTCTTCATGACTGCTCTCAGGCCACTCCTCATCCAGCCTATATTCGTCCTTGAGATTTCCCCAGCTCAGGTGTAGGATCTTGCACTTGGCCTTGTGGAACTTCATGAGGCTGGCTTAAGTTCACCTCTCCAGCCTGTCCAAGTGCCTCTGGATGGCATCCCTGCCCTCCAGCATGCCAGCCAGCCCACCCACACAGCTTGGTGTCATCTGCAGACTTGCTGAGGGTGCACTCAATCCCACTGTCCACATCACTGACGAAGATGTCAAGCAGCACTGGTCCCAGTACCTACCCCTGAGGGACACCACTTGTCAGTGGTCTGCATTTGGATATTGTACTACTGAATGCAACTCTCTGAATGCAGCCATCTGGCCAATTCCAGTGAGTGGTCCATCTGATCAAGTCCACAGTTCCCCAGTTTTGTGGCCAGGATGTCATGTGGGACAGAATCAAAAGCTTTGCACATGTCCATGTAGATGATACCAGTTGCTCTTCCCTTATCCACTGGTGCTGTAACTCCACCATAGAAAGCCACCAAGTTCACCAGGCATGATTTGCCCTTGGTGAAGTCATGTTGGTTACCACCAATAACCTCTTCTTCACTTGCTGTAAGCCTTTACAAGGACTTCAGGAGGATCTGTTCTGTGATCTTGCCAGGCACAGAGGTGAGACTGACAGGCCTATGGTTTCCAGGGTCTCCTTTTTTTTTTTTCTTTTTGCAGATGGGGGTTAATTTTCCCCTTTTCCAGGCAGCAGGGACTTCACCACGCTGCCATGACTTTTCAAGTATGATGGGCAGTGGTTTAGCAACTGCATCTGCCAGTTCCCTCAGGATCCCACCAGGCTGTACACCTTTATGTTTTTCAGACGGTCTCAAACCATCTTCACTTTCAATGGGCAGATGTCTTTTCCCACTCCCTACCTGTGTTCTCTGGAGCTTGGGCAGCACAGCTAGAGCCCTTGCTGGTGAACACTGAGGCAAAGCAGTAGTTGGTCACCTCAGCCTTCTCTGTATCCATCATGAGCAGGTCTCCATTAGGGTCAAATGGAGAACACCTGCTCCACGCTCTCTCTCTCTCTCTCTCTCTCTCTCTTTTTTTTTTTTTTTAATATGCAATGAGCCCACAGCAATTTCAATTAGTTTTCAGAGCTTAAAAAAAGAGCTGGAATTTCAGTAACTGGAATGTCAGTAACTTCACTAATTCCAGTGCCCCCCTGCCAAACTTCCATATGTGTTTCTCTTAGAGACAGCTATGACATTGCTTTTTAAAAATGCCTCTGCTGAGGCACTCTTTTGTAAGAAGAAGCAGCTTGAGGGGCTGAGGGTTTTTTTCAGCTGATTTTAAATGATCTATGAAAACTTTAGTTCTGTGCAATCTGGAAAACATTTTCTTCAGTCCAATAGCATCTTGCTATTTTCCCCAGACAAAAAAAAAAAAAAAAATGCCCTAATTATCTCTTCTGGACTTAATGAAAGCATGTTATTCCATGACATTTCTGTGTGCCAGGGATTGCTGAATAGCCTTCTTTTGCTGATTTAAGCCCTTCACAAAGCCTGAAAGTAAAAAAATTGGCTTACAGTTTATGAACCTTGAGATACCAGAAAGGAATTGACTAAATAAGTCTTAACTACCAAAACATGATGTGCTAGCACCCAGGCAAGTTAATCCCAACCAAGACTAATCTTCTGAAGCAGATGACCTGAGTCAGATTTAACTCTAGTTGCACCTGTTCATCACAATTTCAGTTGAGTTATTACTTTGTAGTCTTTACCAAATCAGGGTCCTTAGAGGGTCACTTTTCATTCTCTGCCACTCCCCAAAAAAAAAAAACCAACAAAAAAAAAACCAAAACCAACCAACCAACCAACCAACAAACAAACAAACAAAAAAAGCTGAACCAGCAAGCAAATAACAAGCTTAAGTCTAAAAAAAGGCACAGTGGTTTCATGTGTGTTTTTCCAGCTCTCTTTGATTCACAGTCCTTCTGCAGCCTGGCCTAAGTGGCAGCTATGGCTTGCTTCCCCTTACTCAAAGGAGAAGGGAGACAGTCCAAAGGAGGCTGAGGGAACTAGAGCATCTCTCTTATGAGGACAGACTAAGAGACCTGCAGCCTCTTAGCCTGGACAAGGGAGCTACTAGAGACAGTCCAATGTAGGGCCATGAAGATGCTGAGGGGACTGGAGCATCTCTCTTATGAGGAGAGACTAAAAGACTTGGAGCCATTTAGCTTGGAGAAGAGCAGTCTGAGAGAGGATCTTATCAATGCCAATCAATAGCTAAAGGGTGGGAGGCAACAGGATGGGACTGGGCTCTTTTCAGTGGTATCCATTGCAGGACAAGGGGCAACAGGCACACACTAGGACACAGCAGGTTCCACTTAAACATGAGGAAAAACTTTCCTTTGAGGACAGAGCATTAGAGCAGGCTGCCCAGAGAGGTTGTGAGGTTTCCTTCTTTGGTGGCTTTCAAAACCGATTTGGATATGTTCCTGTGCAACCTGATCTGGGTGACCCCACTTTAGCATGGCACTTGGGCTAGATGATCTATGGAGGTTTCTTCCACTCCCTACCATTCTGTGATTCTGTGGAAGCAGTCTGATCCCTGAATTCAGCCTGAACAGTGCTTCCTACTGCTTACAGGTGGGAAGCTTTCACCTCTCACCGCTGGTCACAAGCACTGTCCACAGTCCACCAGCACCAACCAGCTCTCTGTATCAGGCAACAGTCATTTCCCCACAGCCAGCAGTGAGGAAAAAAACAAAACAAAAAAAAAAACCAAAAAACCAAAACAAAACAAAACAAAAAAACCCAGTTCACAAGGGATCTTGAAGCCCAAATCTGTCCCAGGCAGCTGACAAAACAGTGGCAGCCTACAGCTAGGCAAAGAAGCCATTCAGCCATTCCTTATCCAAGTGCTGGATGTCTCTTCTCTAGCTGCCATTTGGGATTGTTGGGAAACGTTGCTACCTCGCTGTCTTGCAGGAAGCCTAGCTACCATATGTGATGGAAGTTATCTGATTGCCAGCAGCTGAGGAAGTGTGGGTGCCAGTGTGTGAATACCAAATAATAAAGGAATCCCCAGGAGACATCTGATTCAATTTCCTCTGTACCGCAAGACAAACATGAAAATTCATTGTCTTGATTAGCCTTAGTGCAAGGAAGCATCTTCCACAGCTGATTGTAAATCTTCTGAATGGTCTCATTTAGCTTTTAACCTTCCTCTCTTTTTCATCCCTGCAGAGATGATTCCAGCCCAGACATTCATTTATTTAAATAGCCTAAGACATGCATATGTTGTCTGCAGTCCCAACAAGGAGCTTCGGAAGTGCACAAATAAGACTAAGACCATTACAAACACCCTTCAGAGCTTCTTAGTACAGCCCTAGAGCAGCACAGACTTAGGCTGGACATTAGGAGGAAGCTCTCCACAATGAGGGTAGTGAAATACTGGAACAGATTGCTCAGAGAGTTGTTGGAGGCCCCATCTCTGGAGACACGCAAGATTAAACTTGATGGGGCCCTGAGCAATCTGATTTAGTTAAGGATGTCCCTGCTGACTGTGGAGGGGTTGGACAAGATGACCTTCAAGCATCCCTTCCAATCCAAAGCATTCTATGACACACTGCAGATTGAGGAACTTCTTTAATTTAAGGGTGGAGCACTGTAACAGGCTGTCCACAGAGGTGGTAGAGTCTACTTCTCTGGAGACTTTCAAAACCTGGCTGGGTGGATTCCTGCATGACCTTCTCTAGGCGAAGCTGCCTTGGCTGGGAGGTTGGACTCAATGATTTCCAGAGGTCCCTTCCAACCCTTATCATTCTGTGATTCATAGGTTCATAGAATGGGTTCAGTTGGAAAGCACCTTCAAGAAAACCTAGTTCCAACCCCCCTGGTACTGGCAGGGACACCTTTCACTAGACCAAGTCACTCAAGGCTTCATCCAACCTGGCTCTGAGCACCTCCAGGGAAGGGGCATCCACCACCTCCCTGGGCAATCTGTTCCAGTGTCTCACCATGCTTACTGTACAAAATTTCTTCCATTCCTACAAGTAAGAAAACCATAAGGAGCATCCCCATTGCAGGTAAATTACACCTACTCTCCTCAAACACAACAGAGTTAAAGCCAGGGAGTGGAGGAATAGTTTAGAAATGGAGACTGCACCCTGTGTTTTAAATCACCACATTTCTAAGGACTTCCACAATGACAGGAAAGGCAGGGATGTGCAGAAGCGTGGTGCCAGTGTAGGTCACAGAAGGAGAGGGTGAGTGCTGTGATCTAAGGAGACACTGGCAGCATGCATTTTTCTTACAGGCATTGCATCTGGCTTATCTGTGCCGACTCCTCTGCCCTTCCACTGCTTCATCTTTGATGTTTCCCTTGCACTTACTGAAGGAATTCTTCAGCTGTCAAGAACTGTTATGACCAAGAGAGAAATCACTCTCTGACATGTTTTTTTCCCAGAAATCTGTTAATACAAATGATGACAGAAATTACTGATCTGCTTTCTAAAGTCATCTGAGTGATGAAATCACAGAGCATCATACTTCAATCTGGTTTCTATCAGTATTCTTCCTCCTAGGCCAGAAGAATCTAAAATCAAAGCTATTATGTGCTTCACTAGGAAAACATGAAGAATCAAAAAAAAATTATATACTCCCACCTACCTCAGATCCTCTTTGGCCCCAGATACTCTTTGGCCTTAATCAACTTCAGCATCTTCATGAAATAACTAAACATTGTCTTTTCAAAGGTGCAAACTGTCCAAAGAAATTGGAATGCGATTCCCACACCATCTTTCCCTAATATACAGAGGAGGGAACAAAGCTGAGGAGTATCACAAATGCCCACAAGATTCTAGAACAATGATGAAAACAATGCCTGCCTTTGATTGCAACTTAAAGACACAAAGATCCAGGATATCTCACTTTAATTCTTTTTAGAAAGAGGGGTAATGGGTGTAGATTACAGCACAGGAATTTCCACCTCAACATGAGGAAGAACTTCGTTACTGTAAGGGTGACAGAGCACTGGAACAGGCTGCCCAGAGAGGTTGTGGAGTCTCCTTCTCTGGAGACTTTCAAGACCTGTCTGGATGCATTCCTGTGCAACCTGGGCTAGATTCTGTGGTCCTGGCATGAGGTTTGGACTTGATGATCTATGTAGGTCCCTTCCAACCCCTGACATTCTGTGATCCAGTGATCCTGTGATTTTGTAATTCTTCAAATCACTAAGCCTCGCTAGAGCACAGTGGCAGAATCACCTCTCCTGATCTGCTGGGCACGTTTCATGACTGATGCCATACCACTATGGATGGCAGTGTCACAAAACAATTACATAAAATTACACAGAGTCATCCACAGTCCAGGACCACAGAATTTCCAAAAGAGAAGAGCTTTCTGAGTTTCCATTCAGAAATACACCAGCTGAGATGATGTCTTCCATTCTACGGAGGTGATGCTCAGTGAAGAACATTAAGGCAGGCCCCGTAATTGTTGTATACATATCATGACAAAGAGATCAGGCCCCTCCAACCTCTAAGATGAAGTCATTGCTAAATTCTCCTTCATTTTACTTCACTACTAGCCTTTAATGGATGAGAAGTCAAAGTGACTTTCATGCAGCACACTTAGCAGACACTGACCCACTGATGTGGGCTAAAGATTTCCTTTTCCACCAACAGAAATCTCAAATTGCTTTGTAAAAACTTACCAATTTCCATTAATTTTCTGCTGATTCAACACCACAATTTGAATGCTCCAGCTTTTTCTCATCCTTGGCAACAGTTCTGAAGCTTTCATAACATTTTATAATATCAATCAAATCCTCAAAGCAGCGATAGCAGCAGTGCAAGACTTGCTGCTGCTGCTGTTCCTATCAAAGACCTTTAGATTGAATTCAATCTAATGATGACTCTGCAAGGTGTCAATAAATATCAGCATGCATTTGAAATAACTTTGCTCCTATATTTACATCTACTACCCTGATCCAGCTTGTCCTCCTGCTTTACACAGGACAGCAGTCAGACTGGGATATGATCCACATCTCTTTTTAATTCAGGTAAAAGCTTATGAGATAACTGCAAAGTCAGTGCATTGAAATGTCATTTAATTTTGGCTCTGCTGCATTTCTTCTTGATGAAGAACTGGCACCTTTATTCCTCTGACCAATACTAAGAAAATCATAGAATGACAGAATGGTAAGGGATGGAAGGGACCTCTGATGATCATCTAGTCCAATGCCCTCCTAAAATGGGATAACCTAGATCAGATTGTACAGGAACACATGCAGGTGGGCCTGGAAAGTCTCCAGAGGGGACTCCTCCCTGGGGGTGCTCAAGGCCAGATTGGATGAGATCTTGAGAGCCAAGTCTAGTTGAGAAGCATCCTTGACCAAGGTGTGGAGGTTGGAGTAGATCTCCACTGGAGTACAGAACAATAGATTTAGATTTGGTAAATTTAAGAACAAATTCTTCCCCATGAGGGTACTGGAACACTGAAACAGGTTGCCCAGGGAGGTGGTTGGGGCTTCATCCTTGGATATATTCAAAGTGAGGCTCAACACAGCTCTGGGCAGTCTGATCCAGTTGAGGATGTCTCTACTGACTGCAGAGGGGGTTGGACCGGGTGGCCTTCAGAGGTGTCTTCCAATGCAGACCACAGAATGGTAAGGTTGGAAGGGACTTCAAAGATCATAGAGTTCCAACTCCCTGCCATAGGCAGGGACACCTACCACTAGCACAGGTCACTCAAGCCCTCGTCCAACCTGGCCTTTAACACCACCAGGGAGGGAGCAGCCACAACCTCCCTGGGCAACCTGTTCCAGTGCCTCACCACCCACACCATTCTATGATCTCTAAGGTCCCTTCTAACCTAAGCCATTCCATGATTCTATGATTCTGTGACATGGTTGCCTTCTGGGTTGGCAGCAACCACTGCCAGCTCCTGTTGAGCACTTCATCAACTGACATCCCCAAGTCCTTCTCCTATAGACTGATCTCAAGCCATCCCTCACCCATCCTATACTGAAAGCAGTTCTGATTCCTGAACAGAATCAGAACAATTGCTTTGAAAAAGGCATTTTTGATGTGGCTCACTGGCTCTGAGTTCACAGCTTGCTGTGTCTCATTAGGTATTATATCTCTCTGCAGTTTAGAATAAGGTGACATCAGATATTTATGGAATAAATAAAAACATTTTAGCATCAAAGAAGTATTTAGGCCTTTAATGGATGGATTACCAGCTCTATCTTAGAAGAGGTGTACAGACAAATAGATATATTGTTCCTAAACTGACATTGAAGAATTACTCCCACTATAGGTATGTTCTGCAGAATAGAAAATGAATTAATCCTCACATAGTGCAGATAAATTTGCCTCATGGTACAGGCCTCATTTAAGCAGCAGAGTAAATTGTGGACTTAATTTTCACAGAAGATCTGCTCAGTATGATTTAGCTTAACAATATCTAACTTGCCAATGTTGTTGGGTCTTTTTTTTTTTTTTTTTCTTACTTTCTGCAGAGCTTTCTGACTTCTGGACAAAACCCTCACACAAAATGATGCTTAAAGAATCTTAGCTGCTCCTCATGAGAGTTTTTCTCCAGACTTTTCACCAGCTTCATTGCCCTTCTCTGGACCAACTCCAGTACCTCAGTGTCCTTCTTGGTGTGAATGCCCCAAAACTTGACTCCATACTCAAGGTGTGGCTTCACCTGTGTTGAATACACAGGCACAATCACTTCCCTGGTCCTGCTGGCCACACTATTCCTGAGTCAGGCCAGGATGCTTCTGGCCTTCTTGGGCACCTGGGCACACCTGGCTTATGTTCAGGTTACTGTCAATCAATGCCCCCAGTTCTTTGCTGTGTAGCTTCCAGCACTCTGTCCCAAGCCTGCAGTGTTCATGAGGTTGTTGTGACCCAAGTGCAGGACTCAGCACTTGGCCTTGTTGAACCTCATACAGCAAACCTCAGCCCACAGATACAGCCTGTGCAGATCACTCTGCAGAGCCTTCCTATTTTGGAGCAGACCAACACTTCCACCTGATTTGGTGCCATATGCACATACCATTACTGCTTGCTACACTTGGAGTCATCCAAGCACACAATGAAAAACACAAAGCACCAAAGTGAGATCAAGCCAACTCACCTAGCATTTGACCTCCAGCATATTTGTGACCTGCTCTCTGGGTACTAAATAAACCTTTTCCATCCCATTCTATAACCTCTGAACAGGTCTCACATACTTCTCATAAAAAGCTTGAATACTTTTTTTTCTCCCACAGGTGGGCTACAGCTACTCCGCAACTGTCCTAAAGATTTGATATATTAGGGGCAATTTGAAAGAGTAGCAACCAGGGTATGTATGTAGTTTGAACCAAATCACCACCTTCAACAACTTGCTCCAATGCATGGACCTGTTCCATCTGGAAGCAGCTGATTTGTGTTTGGGAGGCACAGACTGCCTTTGAGGGGTCAGTAGGTTGCTGGGTGGAAATGAGGATGTTCAAGGATTTGGCAGGAGGAACTACTTTTATCTTTGGGGCAAAATGAGTTTTCAGCATAGAGATATGTGAAGTAAATGTATCAGAGGTATCTGAGGAGGTACATAAAATCTTATCCTCCTAGCAATGTAGTAAAGAAGCTATGCTACTAGAGGCTCTGCTGTCTCTGCAGAACCTCATCTGTGCCAAATAACTCTGAAGCATTGCTATTATCTCCACTGCAAAATAATCTAGCACAGGATCAGAGCAGGAGCTGTAGATGTTGTCACCAACAATTTCTGATGTCTAGGTGGGTGAGGCAAAGATAATCCATATGGCAGAGATAACACAATATGGAACTTGAGCTTCATTCCTGAGAAAACCCACTACAAAAGTATTTTAAAAACCTGGGGTTAGGTCCCTCATCATGTATAATTAATTCAATAGAGAACCATCCTTGTCCATAAGTTCTACTTTGAATAATTGGTCATTCTGAATATTTTTAGTTGCACATTTCAGAGCTACTCATAGAATTTGTGTTTAATTCTGACTAGACAAAGGCAGGTAAATCAGTCCATAGACAGAATACAGTGGATTTCTATAAATATATAAAATATCTAACTTGCCTCCTCAAATAGCAAGACAATTCCATGACACATTATCATTTCTCTGGCCATTTTAGCCACTGCTCAGTAATTTTTCATATCAGCTCCTCTTGTGCTTCAACTAGTTATGAGCTGCCTGGACCAACAATAGCAGAGAGGATATTAATTTAGCACTGAAGATCCATGCCGTAGTTTGACCCATTGTTGTAGGATTGCTTGTTGAAATCTTACTGCTCCTGTTACTCAGAAATTAAATTTGTTCTGGAAATGTTCTGATGAATGTTTGGCAGCAAATCTGCGTGGAACTCAAACTGGTTTATTAAAAATCTTGGGCTTGACAAGTTTTTGTCAAACACTGACTGAATGCTCTAGGAGATGGAACTTAGTAAAATCAAGAGGTCTCGATGGTCCAGGGGAGCCTGTCCCCAGGGCCTTCCCAAAGTCAGGAGGACATCCCTTTCCAGGTCCATATTTTCAGGGTGGATCTTTTGATGAACGACCAAGAGTTTATAGGCATCCACTGCAGTTGTGTGAGCCAGCCCACAGTGCTTCCATGATGTCACAGTCTCCCTGCTGCACAATAGCTTCCAGCTTCTTCTATCTGTTGTCCATGCTGGGTGCAATACAAAGTCAGTCTCCCTCTCACACTCCCCAGTGCTCCCCTGAAGCTCTGTCATCAAGCAGAGGAGTTCCTCTAGGTGGGCACAACTCACACAGATGTGCTCACTGCTGCTGTCCTGTAGCAGTGTAACAGCAAGGCACGACCTGCAGCCCAACACACCTGGGTGGCTGCATGCTTTCACAGGAGCTCTGCCTGGGAAGTTGCATCAGATGTGGTGGGTGCAGAGCTCACAAAGGCCATGGCATTCTACCAGCATCAAAAAAGCTCCCATCATCATATACTCATGGAGGGTAAGGACTCAGTCTTCACCGCTGTCTTTGTTTATTAACAACTAATCGACACCTGCATACAAGCAGCTGGTCTCCAGAGAAGCCTACTTGTCTGAAACTAGAGATGAAAGCTTGAAAGACAGGTGCATCCACCAAAGAGAGAAAAAGATTGCCCTTTTCTTCTGAGAAATGTTGTTGCTCTTGCTAGCAGATAGACTAAGAGTGTTTTTACAGCATGGATGTGGAATGGAGACATTGATGGTTCCCTTATGACTCCACTGACCTTTCTGCCAGTAAGTGAACTCTTTGGATGGAGATACTCTACAGTGAATAAGAGCCAACTAAACTCCTCTGCAAGCCAGCTGAGAAATGAAAGTAGAAGGAATCTGCAGCACCTTTCCCACCTCAAAAAAGCACAAGAGAATAGAAAGAGTTAAGGATATCAATGCACTGAGAATATTACTTTAGTCAGCTTCGTGTGAAGAAGTCAACTTGAAATTACTATGATGATGCAGCTGAGCAATGACCTGCTTAAAATGTGGGTTGAAAATATTAGTCTGGGATTTGAAAATCTGAGAGTAGCTACCTCTAACACAGGCTTTCTCATCAGCTTAAGCAGTGCAGAGTGCCCAGGAGACATAAAAATGCCAATGTCTGAGTGTTTTGTAAACATGGTGGGGTTTTAATGAAAGCTGTCCCCACAAAGCACAGTTTCTAAGCAGTCCTACAGCCAGCCAGCTCTTGTCATTTCATCTTTTCTAAGCTTAGAAATTATTTATCAAGCTCAAAGATATTGAAATTGTGGAAAGAGAAATCAGAAGAGAAACATGAGGGACGCAGCAATCAAAACAGGTCACACACACAATTTTGATTTTTTTCCCCTGGTCTCTCTCTGAATCAGTGCAGACTTACAATGTGTTACCTGCTAAACCAAAACGAAGCCTCTATTCTGTAATTTAGCCCTGTTAGGAAAAGCATTACAACTGCCATCCACAGCTTCAATACTCAAACTGCCTGCACAGAAATTGTTGCTGAAAAGAAATAATTAAATTGCACTTCTTCTAAAAGATCGCAGCAAACACGAGAGACACCAGGAGGAAGTTCTTCACAGTGAGGGTAGTGAAGTACTGGAACCAGTTACCCAGAGAGGTGGTGGAGGCCTTATCCCTGGAGACAATCAAGGTCAAACTTGATGAGGCTCTGGGCAACCTAATCTAGTTAAAGATGTCCCTGCTTACTGCATTGGAGTTGGATAAGATGACCTTCAAGCGTCTCTTCCAACCTGGTGCATTCTGTGAGTTTTGCCTCAGAAAACCCAAGGCAACAAGAGTCTCCAGCACAGCCTCCATCAGGACTAGATGTGCCCCTTCTTAAATAACTGGATGGTCTCAAATTAAGCTCTCAGTCCCTTCTATTCTCTTCATTTTGTTTGGCATGAGCCATCTTAAACCTTTTCTATAAAGGCTGGTACTGACAGGATGAGGGACAATGGCTTTAGGCTGGAAGAGGGGAGAATTAGACTGGATATGAAGAAATTCTTTACAGTGAGGGTGGTGAAATACTGACACAGGTTGCCCAGAGAAGTTGTGGATGCTCCCTCCCTGAAGTGTTCAAGACCAGGTTGGATGAGGGCTTGAGCAACCCGGTCTAGTGGAAGGTGTCCCTGCTCACAGCAGAGAGGTTGCAGCTAGATGACCTTTAATGTCCCTTCCAATCCAAACCATTCTGTGATTCTGTGATCTGCCTCATGTTCTCCTGTGTCACCTCTCTAAAACCCTTCACAAAGACACTGCTCTGGTACCTGACTGCAGCCACTTTTGTTTGCAAAGCTGTTAAGCAAAGATTTTCAAATTATCTCAGCCTCACCAGATGGGAAATAGTGGTGGGATCAGGACATGGCCTCTGCAGTTTTCTGTGCTGACTGTCACTGTGGGAAGGCAGATGCTACATCCTGAGTCTGTGCAGGCAAAATGCCACCAGGAAATACTATTATAGATGTTTCACACTTAAATAAGCAACAGAATACATCATTGACTTTCATTCATTCATGAGCCGTCTGTAACTTAGCTAAACGCTTCTGAGTCTAGGTCGTGCCACTCTTCCTACTCCTGTAATCAAGCATCTTTCTCCTGCCACAGCCTCCTTCCTCCTCCATAACCTTCTCCTGCTTGGCTTTGCTTGCTACTTTCCTTTTACTTTATCTCTACTTTGGCATCTTTCCTTCTCATTGACATCCAAAGAATCATTGGCATTTTCTGCTCTCAAATGAAGTCACTCAACCCTCATTTCTCTCTTTACCTTTTGTTCCTAGCAATATTACCATCAACCATGACTACTCTGGGAAGAGAGCCCAATATACATTTGTGGTTCCACTTCATACAAAACTTCCTTGAAAAGGGCATTAACCTCTACTATACCTCTCTCCTTTATGTTGTTCCAGGATCTTTCTGGGATCCTGAGCATCAGTAAGCAGCGAGCAGTGAGCAGTGAGCAATTGCATTGTGCATATTTGTCTTTCTTGGGGTTTATTTAATCATAGAATCATAGAATCATAGAATGGTAAGGTTGGAAGGGACCTCAAGGATCATCTAGTTCCAACCCCCTGCCATAGGCAGGGACACCTCCCACAAGTACAGGTTACTCAAGGCCTAATCTTTTTGTTATCTTCATTTTCTTTACTGTTATTATTATTATTACTATTATTATTATTTAAAATAACATTAAAATAACATTTCTCCTTCTATGATCAGGTGACCTGCCTGGTGGATGTGGAGAGGCCTGTGGATGTGGTCTACCTGGACTTCAGCAGGGCCTTTGACACTGTCCCCCGTGGCAAACTGTTGGCTAAGCTGTCAGCTCATGGCTTGGATGCCAACACTCTGTGCTGGGTTAGGAACTGGCTGGAGGGCCGAGCCCAGAGAGTGGTGGTGAATGGTGCCACACCCAGCTGGAGGCCGGGCACTAGCAGTGTGCCCCAGGGATCAGTGCTGGGCCCCATCCTCTTTAACATCTTCACTGATGATCTGGACAAGGGCATCGAGTCAGTCACCAGCAAATTTGCAGATGACACCAAGCTGGGGGCTGATGTTGCTGGGTTGGAGGGCAGAAGGGCTCTGCAGCAGGACCTCGGCCGCCTGCACAGATGGGCAGA
>VWZE01018034.1:490356-529441 GCA_013396675.1 Eubucco bourcierii | reverse complement strand
TTGAGTACTGTGTCCAGTTCTGGGCCCCTCAATTTAAGAAGGACATTGAGGTGCTTGAGCGTGTCCAGAGAAGGGCAACAAGGCTGGGGAGAGGCCTCGAGCACAGCCCTATGGAGAGAGGCTGAGGGAGCTGGGATTGTTTAGCCTGGAGAAGAGGAGGCTCAGGGGGGATCTTATTGCTGTCTACAACTACCTGAAGGGTGGTTGTAGCCAGGAGGAGGTTACCTTCTTTTCTCAGGTAACCAGCACCAGAACAAGAGGACACAGTCTCAAGCTGTGCCAGGGGAGGTTTAGGTTGAAGGTGAGAAGAAAGTTCTTCCCTGAGAGTCATTGGCTACTGGAATGGGCTGCCCAGGGAGGTGGTGGAGTCACCGTCCCTGGAGGTGTTCAAGGTGGGTTTGGACATGGCACTTGGTGCCATGGTCTAGTCTTGAGGGCTGTGGTGATGGGTTGGACTTGATGATCTTTGAGGTCTCTTCCAACCTTGGTGATACTGTGATACTGTGTGCATGATATTATATTTTATTCAAATTATATTTGAATTATTAAACTGTTCTTATCTACAAGTTTTACTCAGAGGGACAGGAGTAAGTGAGCACCTGTGTGGTGCTTATTGCTGGTAGGCTTAAACAGTGAGAGACAGTTTGTTCAGAAACTGTACAAAGGATCCTCTTATTCTCCTAAGAGGACACTCCGTACTTTTATCAGGAGAATAAGAGGAGGAAAACAATCATAGAAACCCTTTTAATCAAAAAGTTTCTTTTAATATCCAACCTAAACCTCTCCTGATGTGACTTGAACCTATTTCCTTTCTCCATACTCTCTACTTATGTACATGACACAGAGCTTCAAAACGGACACTTCGGCAAACAAACTAAAGCTTGCTCTTTGAAAGATCTTTGCTTATTTTGGACAATTCTAGTTTTCACCACCCAGTTTGGGAAGACTGGAGCTGGTTTTCTTCTGACTTTGTGTCAGGTTGACAGAATGTTTGCCACTATGGGAACAGGTTGCCCAGAGAAGTTGTGGAGGATCCAAGCCTGGAAGTGATCAAACCCAGGTTGGATGGGGCCTTAAGCAACCTGATCTAGTAGGAGGTGTTGCTTCCCACGCCAGAGGCATTTGAACTAGGTGATCTTGAAGCAGTTAGAAGGAGGTGTCCCTGGCCATGGCAGGGGGATTAGAACTAGGTGATTTTGAAGGTTCCTGCCACCACAAATTGTTCTAGGATTTCATCATTTGCTCAGCCCTAAAAACTACTGACCCCCTTAGCAAGTATGCAGGGTTTCCTGTGACCACCAGGACGTCCATGGAGGGCAGTCACTCTAGGAAGGCAAGTGCCCATGGCAATATAATTCATTCTGCTATAGGGTGTTCAGGTTTTTCTCTGAAGTGCTGCCCACTTCTTCCTGACAAGATGGTTATGTTGCAAGCCCACTGGTGTGCTGTAATGAAATTAAAACTGAGGGGAGTTTGCATCATTTCTACCAATTTAGAAACAGTAAGCCCTGTCATTTCTTCCCCCTACACCNNNNACCCAGAGGAAGAGCCTCATGAAGTCTAGAGATTGCATTACTCAAATGAGAAATCTTCCCTTTTATTTGGGTAAATAGCCAGGCAACGAAGACTTTCTCATCCAGAAGAACTAATGGCTGCCTCTGTCACCTTTTCCCTTCAATTATTTAGACTTCCCACACACTTAGGCTGGTTTCCTGCTGGGAGTGCTGAGGATTGTGTCTATTAATCATTAACTGTCATTGTGCTTTGAAAGAAGGAAAGTGAAAAGATTTGCTCCAGAACAAAAATAGATCCTTCTGGTGGTTTGGGTTTTTTTGGTTGTTTTCTTTTTTTTTTCTTCTTTTTCTTGACAGCTATGTGCTACCTGGATTTACAGTGTCTTCAAGTATGTCTTCTTTTTTTTTTTTTTCCCCAATAAATAATTAGCATTCTAGACAAGCAAGGCAAATTGGCTGTTCCCAGTAAGTTCATATTTCAGGGCTCCCTTGTCATATTAAAGTTTGGTAGCCTCTGTTAAAGCTTAAGATTCCTCCTCTGCCACCACCTCCAGACAAAAATCAAGGACACAGGATTAAGTTTTACACACAGTGCTGGAGGCTTAGCTTGTTAAATCAGTGGGAAGCTATCTCTTCTAGCTTACAGTGGGCAGCTTGACCTCTTTCACCATTGCCCAGGAACCCTCCCAGCAGTACCTCCTCTAAGGCCATTTCTGCTGCCCCTGCCTACACAGACCTCTTGCAGATCACAGCCAGGATCTTCCTTTTCAAGCTCTCCTACACGGTAGTGAGGGACATGATTATGTATTAACCTGGCAGTGCTGAGTTAATACTTGAACTCAATGATTTTAAAGGCATTTCCCAGTTCAAGAGGAACAGAGTGTCCAATGGAGGCTGTGAGGGTGTTGAAGGGACTGGAACATCTGTTTGATGAGGAAAGAGAGACTTTGAGTGGAGAGAAGACTGAGAGGGAATCTTCTTAATATTTATAAATATCTGAAGGGTTCATAGAATAATAGAACGATAAGGTTGGAAGGGACCTCAAGGATCATCTAGTTCCAACCCCCTGCCATAAGCAGGGACACCTCCCACTAGCACAGGTCACTCAAGGCCTCGTCCAACCTGGCCTTGAACACCTCCAGGGAGGGAGCAGCCACTACCTCCCTGGGCAACCTGTGCCAGTGCCTCACCACCCTGACTGGAAAGAACTTCCTCCTAACATCCAGTCTAAATCTCCCCTCTACCAGTTCAAACCCATTGCCCCTTGTCTTGTCTTTACAAGACCTTGCAAATAGTCCCTCCCCAGCCTTCCTGTAGGCCCCCTTCAGATACTGGAAGGCTACTATAAGGTCTCCTCGAAGCCTTAACTTCTCTAGGCTGAAGAGTCCCAACTCTCTCAGCCTGGTTGGTGCCAAGAAGAAGGGGCCAAGCTCTTTACAGTGGCGACTTGTGACAGGACAAGGGCCAGTGGATACAAACTAGAATACAGGAAGTGCCACCTCAGCATAAGGGGAAAATTTGCTACTGTGAGGATGCCAAAACACTTCACCAGGCTGTCCAGAGAGATCGTGGAGTCTCCTCTGGAGACTTTCAAGACCCACCTGGAGGTGTTCCTGTGTGACTTGCTCTAGGTGATTCTGCTTTGGTACGGAGGTTGAACTTGATGATCTTTTGAGGTCCCTTCCAACCCCTAACATTCTATGATTCTATGGCCTTCTCACTGAGGAGTCCACAAAGAGATGCTGTGTCCTCTCTCTCTAATACCTGAACTCCCCACAACCTGTTTTCCTAACAGGTCTTACTCTCCCTGAGTTGTGTGCTCCTCCTCCGGAAACCAAATGCACAACTGAGCGCTTGGCTGTACCAAGACAGACACTGCAGAGCCCAAGTGTTCCCCAAGCCCTGTGCTTCAAAGAGACATAAGGCTCACACCAGCTCAGAAGATGGGAAAACACTCCAGCTTCCACTTCAAAATACACTCTCAGCTTCTGTTCTTCGAGGCTGAAAAGCCACTACAAGCAGAAAATCACATCGAACTGCTTCTATTCACTGCACACTGTTTTTCCCTTAGAAGAAACTACTGTCACATGCTTGACCCAGTCACTCCAATAAACAATTTATGATAAGTCTCACTCCAGTGCTTTCCTGCAGGATCCCAGGAAAGAGGATTTCAAAGCAAGGAACACATCCTGTGAAGATATGGCCACTGGAGTGAGTATAATGAAAATCCTCCTTGAGCTGCAGTACGTCCTGCCAGAAACAAAAGTTCAGCCCCAGATGCTGGAAGTGAGGCAGATGCAAGGAGTCAAGAGAGTGGAATCTCTATGGCTAAAACACTTTGAAGCTAATGAAAGGTTGGTTGGTTTGGACCTGAGGAACATGCTCTCCTTTGTCTGATTATGAATTAAATACACAGACTATTCTGTGTACATGCTTCCATATTTTATTCTGTTATGGGCACCATGTTGCTGAAAGCTATGGGAAAAACTTTCTGGGGAAAAACATTTGTCATTTATAAGGCTAAATATTGACTTCATTCACTACAGTATATGCATATATTTATAATATTACACTCTTGTTATCATGCCATAGCATTATGATAATATGTATGTATTATTACATTTATATCCTCCCACAGGAAGGACACTGAGGTGCTGGAGCTAGTCCAGAGGAGGGCAACAAAGCTGGTGGAGGGTCTGGAGAACAGTTCTGGTGAGGAGCGGTTGAGGGAACTGGGGTTGTTTAGTCTGGAGAAGAGGAGGTTGAGGGGAGACCTCCTTCCTCTCTACAGAAGAGGCTGAAGTGAGGCAGGGGTTAGTCTCTTCTCCTTAGTATCAAGTGATAGGACAAGATGAAATGGCCTCAGGTTGCACCACAGGAGGATTAGGTTGAAAAAATTATTTGCTTAAAGAGTACTCAGGCACTGGAACAGGCTGCCCAGGCAGGTGCTGGAGTCATCTTCCCTGGAGGGGGTCAAAAAATGTGTGGGCATGCCACTTAAGGACATGGATTAGTGGCCTCCCACTAGAACAAGTTGCTCAAGACCTCGTCCAACCTGGCCTTGAACACCTCCAGGGAAGGAGCAGCCACAACCTCCCTGGGCAACCTGTTCCAGTGTCTCAGCACCCTCACTGCAAAGAACTTCCTCATAACATCCAATCTAAATCTCCCCTCTGCCAATTAAAACCCATTACTCCTCATCCTGTCATTACAAGACCTTGTAAATAGTCCCTCCCCAGCCTTTCTGTAGTCCACTTCAGATACTGGAAGGCTACTCCAAAGTCTCCTGGAAGCCTTCTCTTCTCCAGGCTGCAGAGCCCCAACTCTCTCAGCCTGTCCTCATAGGAGAGCTGCTGCAGCCCTCTGGGCATCTTCGTGGCCTCCGCTGGACTCACTCCAACACTTCCATGTCCTTCCTGTGCTGGGGGCTCCAGAACTGCACACAGTACTCCAGGTGGGGTCTCAAGAGAGCAGAATAAAGGGGTAGGATCCCCCCACCTTGTCCTGTTGGCCACACTGCTCTTGCTGCAGCCCAGCACACAATTGCTGTCTGGGCTGCACTCACACTGCAGGTTCATGTTGAGCTTTTCGTCAACCAAGCTCCCCAGGTCCTTTTCCTCAGGGCTGCTCTCCAGCCATGAGAGGTGTCCCTGCCTATGGCAAGAGGATGGAACTAGGTTATCTTTAAGGTCCCTTCCAACCCAAACCATTCTGTGGTTCTATGATTCTAACTGAGAGAAAAGATATCTGCCCACCTTAGGGCTTCCTGCAAACACAGCAAGACTGAGATGTAACAGCTGTAAGGTGCCACCTACTTCTATGCTGATGCAAAATGTCACCAAAGCCCTTGAGAGTACAGAAGTAAACAGCTTTATGTGTTTCACTGTGATAGCTAATTAAGTTTATGAGTAATAAGCTTGTGAGATGAGAGTTTTGTGAGACTTTACCCCTGTCAGAGATTCTCAGTGCTGTTTTCGCTGAGCAACCACAGTATCATCACACTCTGAAGCCAGTTATTTGCTCAACAGATTATCTGGCAGTGAGCTTTTAGCTTCTGAACAGCTTAGCTGTCCATGTCCTCCAGAAAGCAGTGAACAACCTTGGTGACATCCTTAATGTGAAGAATAAAACTTTAATTCTTTCCTAAACACAAACTACCCCTATGTCAAGAAGCCTCTGTGCTGCTGGCTTCCCAAAATACTTGCCAAGTAGCTCTGTAGAGGTGACCAGGCCCAGCAATGTAAGCAGACTCAGCACATGGTTTGAGATCTCAACACTTCACAGATTCACAGAATCACAGAAACATCCAGGTTGGAAAAGTCCCTCAGGATCATCAAGTTCAACCAATACCCCTACTCAACAAGATTCACCTTAAACCATATCCCCAAGCACGACGTCCAAAGGACCCTTAAACACATCCAGGGTGGGTGACTCCATCACCTCCCTGGGCAGCCCATTCCAGTCCCTGACCACTTTCTCCATGAAAAACTTTTTCCTAATGTCCAATCTAACCCTCCCCAGCCTCAGCTTGAGGCCATTCCCCCTTGTTCTCTCTCCAATTACCTGTGAGAAGAGACCAGCACCAGCCTCTTCACAATGCCCCTTCAGATAGCTGTAGACAGCAATGAGGTCTCCCCTCAGTCTCCTCTTCCTCAAACTACTCATCCCCAGCTCCCTCAGTTGCTCTTCATAAGATTTATTCTCCAGGCCCTTCCCCAGATTTGTTGCTCTTCTCTGGATCCTCTCCAGCACCTCCACATCTCTCTTGTATTGCAGTGCCCAAAACTGAACACAACACTCGAGCTGTGGCCTCACTGAAGCTGAGTCCAAGGGGACAATCACCTCCCTACTCCTGCTGGCCACAGCATTTTTAATCCAAGCCAGGATGCCATTGGCCTTCTTGGCCTCCTGGGCACACTGCTGGCTCATATTCAGCTGCCTGTCTATTCACAACCCCCAGATCCCTTTCTGCAGGCAGCTCTCCAGCCTCACTGCCCCAAGTCTATAGTGTTGCTTGGGGTTGTTGTGACCCAAGTGCAGGACCTGGCATTTGGCCTTGTTGAAACTCATCCCATTAATGTTGGCCCATTGATCTGGCCTATCCAAATCCCTCTGAAGAGCCTCTCTACCCTCACTTCAATCAACACTGCCACCTAAGTTGGTGTCACCCGCAAACTTACTGCTGACATTCTCTATGCCTGAATAAAGATGTTAAAAAGAAGCAGTCCCAACACAGATCCCTGAGAACACCACTTCATACATCATGTTTGTGTTTTCAGATAAAACTACTTGATCTGAAAAGCTTGGTTTGAGTGCTACACTTGAAAACCAGATCAGAAACAGGAACACAATACAAACACACTGTCCCAGGAAGCAGTGTTCTGAAAAATCCAGTTCTTGTATCAAAGACACTGCAGCTCAAGGGAACCATGAAATGGAAATCACCAAGGAGGTACCATGGTAACTTGCATCACCCAACTGTTCTCATGGAGTCAGTGTCATTGGATGAATTTAACACAGGATGTGGATCAAAATGCTGTTTTCCAGGTGGGAAGCTAAGTGGAATCTTAGGCACTTTTGTTACAAGAGTACCAAAAGCAACCCTGTCAAGAGGAGTAGATTTAAACCCACTCTCCTGGCCAACTTCTGACTTGCTAAATTAGATTATTTCACTTTTTTAAATTAGGTTCTTCCTTTTTTAATGATCACAAGCACTGAAATCCATAAGGGCATCCAGCAGCAGCTGGAGGGTCTCATCCCTGTGTTCTCCTTATGATGTCTAATGCTTCCAGCATGCCCGTGAGGTCAGGAGATACTACTGCCTATATCTTAGCTTCCTCTCAACTTACAAATGAGGAAATGGGGCACAAAAACTCACTGACACAGTTGTTTAGTCCTCAGCCCCAGCTTTTATTCCCTGACTCGTCATCATCCATGGGATGAATTATTGTCCAGACCAAGCAACCCTCACCAGACCTGTTCTCCAGAACCTTCACCAGCTTCATTGCCCTTCTCTGGGCACGCTCCAGCAACTCAATGTCCTTCTTACACCAAGGGGCCCAAGACTTGGTGGAAAAGAGCTGCCCATTGTACAAAATGAAGGGGATCCTCCCCAGCACTGATTCTGGAAGAATCCCTGGGACTTTGGAACATGGTTTAATTGCCATGGTGGTGTTAAGTCAACAGTTGGACTCAAGGATCTTTGAAGTCTTTCTGAACCAAAACAATTCTATGATTCTATGAAAGAAGCTCTCAAAAACCAGAAGGTTAAGACACCTAAATTAGTGACTATGGAGCTAAGGATTCAGCAGTCAAACTAGGATTGCGATCACCTGAAGTAGTATCTTTAAATTTCTCTGTAGACCTAGTTGTAATTCAATTGCTTAGTCATGGCACAGGAAAATTTGACAGGCCTTTGAGTTAAATCCAAGTCTCCTGACACACTGAACTTGCCTCATTCAGTAAAGAAGTCTTGCCATGAGTTGAAGAGAACACCTAACATATATTTGGAAGAAAGCTTATAAGAAAAATCCATTTTACTTACTCACATATTATTTCACACTATAACACATCTTTCAACACCCAGCAACAAACTGAAGGTTGTATATTTTCTACAACACTATCAAGTCACAAAATGACTGTAGGCATGAGAATTTGTGGGGTGAGAATATTCACTGACTGCTTGAAGCAGATCAAACCACCCATAACAGTGAAGAGGAACAATAGCCACCAGTCCCAGCCCACCTGACCTGTAGGGAACCAACTTCCTGACTCTGATTTAGCAATCCAGCTATGTGTGTGCACAAAATATAACCTAGTTGGAAGTAGAGGTTGTAGTGAGGTGGGAGTTGGTCTCTCTTCCTAGTACAAGGGAATAGAATGAGAGGAGGTGGCCTGGAATTGTGCCAGGGGACGTTTAGGTTGGATAATTAGGAAAAAATTCTTTGCTGCAAGAGTGGTCAGGCATTGGAACAGGCTGCCCAGGGCAGTGGTGAAGTCCCCATCTCTGGAAGCGTTCAACAACTGTGTGGACATGCCACTCTGGGACATGGTTTAAGGGCCTTGGTTGTCCTAGGTTGGCAGTTGGACTCAATGATCTTAGAGCTCTTTTCCAACCAAAACAATTCTACAATTCTATGATCCTAGCTTTG
The DNA here is from genome assembly GCA_013396675.1 of Eubucco bourcierii. NCBI lineage: Eukaryota > Metazoa > Chordata > Aves > Piciformes > Ramphastidae > Eubucco > Eubucco bourcierii. The sequence goes on along the minus strand of VWZE01018034.1, from coordinate 520,776 downwards.
GCTGAGCTCTGTCTCTTGCTGAAATCAACAGGACTCTCATTCTCAGAGGAAGGGACTTCTCTTCAGCTTGCATGATATTATGTGCTTTCATGAACAAGGTTGGGGGTGGGGGGTGTAAAATGCTCTCAGTTAACTTTTTTCTTCTTCCTTTTTATTAACAGGAAAAGAGTAATACCCGAACTTGAGTTTCAGGCACTTCACTTGAGACTCAAGAATTCAGGATTTGGATTCCCAAATGTTTGAGCTCTCACTTAGCACCTCCAGGCCTCCTGTCAATAGAAGATGGACACACCAGGGGGAAAAAAAAAATAAAAAATCACACATTCCTTACAGAAGAGCTCTATTTCTGCAGGAGACAGAATTCATCTTTTTTAGGGTGGTTTGGGTTTGTTTGGGTTTTTTTGTGGAGACAGTTGGGTTTGTTTGGGTTTTTTTGTGGACAGTTGGATACCTTAAAGCAAAGCTTTTGATTCAAGAGTAATTTTTAGAAATATTTAAAGCTGTGCAACTCGTTTCAGTTGGCATCCAGTCAAAGAAGAGAAAACTGTGTCTATGGAAAGACCAGGCACCAATTCTTTTACACAGGAAAACTACAAAGGGAGTCACTGCATTCAGCAGGCAGCTCAGCCGACAGGCAAGTCCCTTCTGCCTAGAAACAAGTGACAGGAGGAGAGGAAATGGCCTCAAGTTGCACCAAGGGAGATTTAGCTTGGATATTAGAAGAAACTTCTTGACTGAAAAGGTTCTCAAACACTGAAACAGGCTCCCCAGGGAGGTGGTTGAATCTCCATCCCTGGAGGTGTTTCAAAGGCATAAAGTGACATGGTTTAGCACTGGACTTGGTAGAATTAGATAATGGTTGGACTGGATCATCTTAAAGGTCTTCTTCCAACCAAAATGATGCTATGGTTCCATGATTCTAAATCACACATTCAGCACTTACCTGCTCACAGAATACTTTGCAAAGACCGAGTCAGAGGCTGGTGCCTGGAGTAAGCAGTCAGCAAGTAGAGGGACATTTGTCCCTCTGTCTGGTGCCTGTTCGCACCCCAACCATGCAGATTTTCTTCACAAGGGAAGCAACCCACAAGAGGGGCTGGTACATTGTGGTGTCAGGTCAATGTTTGGACTCCATGATCTTAGAGGTCTTTTCCAACTAAAACAATTCTAAGATTCTGTGATCTAAGCACGGCAGCAACCTTGATGTAACTGTATAGCTGAGAGTTTTGAAACGTTTTGGGATCTGCTAGTTTATAGATAGCTAAATTGCTGAAAGGGTAGGTTCTGATGCCATTGTTTGCAAGAAGCAATGCATAACTCACAATAGAGGCTGACTGAATTATTTAAATGGCATATCGAATATGGTTAACTCTCAAGGGTAGATCTGAACTAGTCTGTTAAAAAAATGTAAAATCATTTTACAGAAGCAATGACCCAAATGACAGATTTTATTTGGGGAGAAAGATTATTTCAAATTAAAATTCACCCTTGGATGATGATAGTTGTCCTCATGGTTCTTCAGCAAATGTTTTTACATCCTGGCTGCCTAAGGGCCTTCATAACACTTCAGAGCACAGCACTGTACAACTGTGGCACAGTAATGGTTGCAAAACATGTCTGTGATAGCATTTGGTAATAAGGTACTCCATGCTCCATCAATTTACAGAAATCAGGATTAGCAACAGTCGACTAGAGACAGAAATCCACGGTCATCATCTCTGTGGCAGAAGGACCAGATTCACGCAGAGAAATTCCCAATGCCTGTCTCCAAGGTTATTAAATACCTCATTCTGGACTTGGAACAGGTGGAGAGCTTCCTCTTCCCCCAGCAGTGCTGCAGTATCAATTCAGGAGCCAGATGAAAAATGATGGCATATACTAAATAAGACTCAAAGAAGTGACAGCTGCTTTTTCACAAGCCCTGCAGGTAAAATAAAGCTTAAAAGTTTGGTTTGGGTTTTGGTTTTTGGTTTGGGTTTTTTTTTTTTTCTTTCTTAGCACTAAGAAGACAAATTAATGTTGCTATTATAGTGTTGATATAGTCCCACTCTCCTGGGTCTTCATATGCCCAAAATAAACTTCCCATGTCATTAAATCCCATAAAATCACATTAACAACGGAATGTAAATGCCTTCATTTTCTATTAGCACAGAAACATCAGAGTGTAGTGATTCTATTTCCCATCTAATACGCGCAAATAAATAGAAACGCGCACATACGCACACGTGCACAACCAGACCACTGAGCTTTATTCAGCAGCCTTGCAGCAGCAAATATTTGGACTTCCCTATTTCAAATTCACTTGCCACATGTGCAGCAGGTATAGATCACCCTGAAGAAAACCCTCCTGAAATGCTGCAGAGCAGATGGCCTGATCTAAACTCTACTGCAGACACATACGTGCTCCCCAGGCTCAGCCTCCCCCTAATTGCTGTTTTGGGTACGATTCCAAGATGACTTGCCTTAACAATCTATGCAAAAGCTCTGCTGCAGAAACTTGGACAGACTCGTAGAGAAACATCTCAGCCTTCTGTCCCTCCTCCCCTTTTACTTTCTGGTTCCTATTTGGATTGTGTTTCCTCAGAGGAAGTGCAACGTGTATCTTCTTCGCTGCCAAAAGTAACTCCTGTACCCGAAAGCCTCAGGGTTCATCTCAAATGTTCACAGAATCACAGAATCACCATGGCTGGAAAAGACCTCCAAGTGCAACCACTATCTAACTCTAACAGCATCACTACTACTACAGCTTTGAGCACCACATCTAGACAGCTTTTAAATACATCCAGGGATGGCAGTTCAGCCACCTCCCTGGGCACCCTTACCATTTGTTCTCACCAGACAGAACTTTCTCACTACCAGTAGATATTTTGAAAGACTAAAGCTTCTTTATAGTCCTAGGAGAAGTGTGTGTCAGCAAGCAGCAGGGGCCATCGCCATGCCAGGATAGCAGGGAGCACAGCAGGCAAAAGGGAAAGGGAGGACTGAAGTTGAAATGTGGAACTTGGGAGAATCGTAGAACAGTTAAGAATTGGAAGGACCCTCCAGATATCACCTAGTCAAATCCCCCTGCTTAAGCAGGATCACCTAGATCAGAGGGCACAGGAATGCAGATTTGAAAGTCTCCAGAGAAGGACATTCCACAACCTTGAGGTGAGAAAGGGAACTAAAGACAGACCCGCAGAGTCCTGATGGCTAGAAAGCACAGGAATGGAAGGTTTGCTAATGAGGACAAAAGGAGAGAGAGGAATAAAACCAAACACCAGGACTGCACAAAGACCATAATGGGAGACTAGGCCCTACAGCTGAAAGACAAAAATAGCTGGTGGGTAATGGACAGAGACAGACATGTTGGAGAAGAACCTGGGAAAAGGATAAAAGGACTGAGTAAGACACATTGAATAGGATAAAGAAACAGAGAGGGAAGCAGGATAAAGTCCCTAGGGAAGCAGATTAATCACGTGGGAAGGCTGATGGTGTGCCAAGGAGGGAAATTACACCTTACCTAATGAAGTTAAAGACACGTGGGAACATATTCTGCCTATTTGGTTGTGACTACAGCTAACCTTTAGGGATGAGGGAGGACTGTAAAGCTAAGCAGACTGCTGATCTATTTGTAGCTGAGGTTAGGAGGTGCAGGAATGAGGCAAAGAATTACAGAAAAAGAAAAAAAAAACCAATTTCATGGCTAAGAAAGTGTAGGTTGCTCCAGAAGAGGAGGAAATTGCATTCCACCCTGGCTTGTGCCAAGATGCTAATTAACTAATGTAAATGTTTTTGAGGTGGCATTAACTCTGAGTTCTTTATTGTTTTCTGGGAACCTGACTTGGAGGTCTGAAAAAACACTTAACACTCTCAACTACAACCAAAACTGATCAAAATCATGTCCTGTACCAGTTACTTTGAAAAAAAACAGTCCTTGGTCTCTCAGAGAGGGCATCCAAAATTAACAGACACTTTAGTTTTCCTACACTTTAGTGGAACAAGTGTGCTGCAGTGATAAAACTTCCCCTGGTTTGGGTGTCACTCAGATTTTGGAAGTGCTTAGATACCTGCTAGCTTGAGAAACGGTATAGAAGAATTCAGGAGAAAAAGACTCTTCTGTCTTCCAACAGAGTTGGAATGAGCTTCAAGCATACCACCACACACACACTGAGCAGCAGAAGAACATTGCTCACAAAGTGATCATCTCTCTTGCCTGCACTGACTTGTGTCAAGAGATGACAGACTACTGGGTCAGTTAATTAAAGATTGCTACAATCTATATGAGTAACAGGGTAAAATTTAAAGTCATATAGGTACATTTGAAATGACTAACTTGGAAATCTTACTATTGTGTAGCCCTTGTATGAATTTAGCAATCCATAGATCCTGGTGTGCTTTTGAGTGTGTTTTTGTGGGTATGCACCTATCCTTGTGTGCAAGAGGACATTAATTCTGTAGGGCAAAAAAAATAAATAAATTTAACACATTTCTTTTAAGCTTCCAGTAGAAATTGAGACAAAACTAATCTCCATGTCTTCATCATGTTATTTTAGCTGCAAAGAACCTTTCAATCAAGTGTGACATGGGATAAGAATAAAGAAGTGGTGTAGCTGCTTACATTTTAGAAGTTACATTTGCCTTGAGAAAAACAGAAAATTCCTAAAGAAGCTCAAAATGAAGAACAAAAACTCCCCAAAAGCCCAACCATACAGACCTCTTCTATCTCCAGACCATCATCATTCCAGGGGTTAAGGCAGACTCTTGGTGGTGCACTGTTTTTAGGATGAAGTGTAAGTCCTTGTGCCAATGCCAGCTGACAAATAAGGCAGGTGCTTGGAGATGAGAATGAAGTACCACTGTACCTACAAAGGTACACACCCCAGCCTGGAGGTATCATCTTCCCTGTTCCCCTTGAAATATAAATTAATCTGTGAATTGTGCAGGTGCATAACTACATTGCTTGGCAGCTCCTGAAAACCAAGATGGCTCTTAAGTTTCTCTGTTTGGAAATCTTATTGCAGGTTGGAGTCCCTGTTTAGCACCTGTGAAAGAGATATGGTTGGGAAGCTTAATGCTTATGCCACTACTGTAGATTCAAAAGCACAATAGCAAAATGGAGGAGAAAAATCCACCTTTTTCACTACAAAATTGTGCAGAGAACACGGAGAAGCTACTAGAAATTTGTTACAGGCTCACTCACAGCAGAAATATATTCATGGACTGAAAAAGAGAGAAGCTCAAGCTTGTCTTTGTTTTATGAGCCTGAAGTTTAGCATCTTTTTCTGGATGTAGTACTGCAGATGTTTCAGAGAAAGTGTAAGAACATTCTGGTGGGCCAATCTGCTTCCCATACATCTCCTCTTGATGTGACAATGAACTTCCACAGTCTAATAAGATGTAACATGCTTTCCAAATTCTTATTATTTATGATGAGACCTGGACTGTCTTTTTGTATTCCTCATCTATAGAATCACGGAATCTTATTGGTTGAAAAAGACCTTTAAGATCATTGAGTCCAACTGGTATCTAACTCAGTCTGGGGCTAAACCAGCATCACAACTCTGCAGATCTGAAACACCTCCAAGGATAGAGATTCAAAATTTCCCACCACTGGGACACAATAAACCTAACTGTGAATCTAACACTAACCAGTGACTTTGCAGTCAGCTCACAAAACTGGGGCTCCAAGTGGCCCCTCTCATGAGCAGTAGAGCAAAATAATTGTCACTCTAGAGAGGTTCTTTGGTGCAGCTTGTAACCATGTTGTCAGTGGGTCTGGAGGCTACTGCTGAATCTATCTATTGGCAAAGCCTGATACAGCAACCTATTCACAGCATGGAAGAGATTCATCCTCCAAAAACAGAAGAATCAGAGCACGGGGCAGGGGGAGGGGAGGAAACAAACAAATGGGTAGAAAATGGAAGTCTACATTGAGTTAACTGAGCCCTGAAATGGCTGGAAAAGGTCCTCATGGGAACCCAGTATTCATGTAAGATTTGCTAAGACACCTCCTATTTCTTGCAATCAGTTTTCTGACATAAATATAAACTCAGTAAGTCTCAGCAGCCTGTCATTCCCAATTTGCAAAGATAATAGTAACAAGCTGGGTTTGGTTTTTCTTAAGTGAAGCATGAATTCTGTGAGCTCTCTAGTCTCAGCACATCTGCCCCTGCTCTCCTGCCAATCCAATCAGCCCAGCAAAAGTATCACAGGAAAAGGAGCATGGAAGGAACGCAGCAAGTTCCTCCCTCCAGTTTCAACAGCAGCAAGCTGAAGCAGAGACAAGAATAGAAGGGACACTGAAGCAATGGGGCTGTGGCCATCATTCCTGTAGCAAGGAGCTTGCTCAGTCTCAGCACCTCAGCAGCTTGGGGGACAATGGCACCTAGGGAATCCTTACTAAACAGGCACAGAGTCATAGGGTCTCTTTCTTGCTTAAAATGAGATTTTATTGCCTCCTTTTGCCTGTCACTCTAGGCAACTGCCTGCTTTGCCTGCTCCTAAAACTGGGCCAGCTTGCTAGGGAGCTGCAAAGCCCACTTGGCTTTAAGTGGGCTTTAATCAGAAGATGTGTCTCCATACAGGAGTCTTTTAGCTTCCACATGAAAGGGAAGATACTGGTCAGTTTGATGACCCTGAAACTTTGATTTTTGACCCTATCTTAAAACTCTGCCTTTCCAACTCCTGCAAATAGTTACCATTTCGGAAGGAAGACAATAGGAAGGCTGAACATGCAGCTCCTGGCAGAAGCAGACTTTGAACATCTGAGGAGACCCAATGGGTATTTTAAGTACCTGGGTCATACCTCAGTGGCTGTATTTTAATGCAGGACAAAACACCTACAGAATCATAGAAACAAAATCATGCAATTGTTATGGTTGGAAAAGACCTTATCATCAAGTCCAATCATTTTCTAACTCTACAAAGGCTAGTGCTAAACCCTGCCTCGCAGCACAACATCTAGGCAGCTTTCAAACACCTCCAGGGATGGGGATTCAACCATCTCCCTGGGGAGCCTGTTCCAGTGTTTGAGAGCTCATTCAGTCAAGAAGTTTCTTTTACTATCCAACCTAAACCCTCCCCTGGTGCAACCTGAAGCCATTTCCTTTCATCCTACCACTTGTTACTAGAGAGAAGAGACCACCACACACCTGGCTCCAAGCTTTTTTCAGGCAGGTGTAAAGAGTGAGAAGGTCTCCCCAGAGTCTTTCATGTTGCTTAAAAGACATTTTTAAAAACCCACAAACTTAACTATTATGACCAAATTGTATATTTGGTGTAGGGTTTCCAGAAGTGTTACCTACAGGCATGCCTTCACTTTAACAAAATTGCTGAGTGTCTCCAGTGATTGAAGGGAAACTGAACTGAACAACTGCTGAGTACTTTTACATACCCCACAACATGTATTAAAGTATTAAGGCACCTTATGAACAAGAACATAAAATTAACTTGCAGGTGGATTAAATTTGTTTCTCATAGTTAAGTCTGTATCACAACACTGCCTGTAGTCATAAATCAAGTTACTTCCCAAGTTCTTCAGACATTTAGAGCTGATCTATAAAGCTCATTTTTGCAGAAATCTCAACTCAAAACAACGTATCTCAGAAAGCTGTTTGTGAACTGCAAACCCTTATCCATGCTGAGTTTAAGCCAAATAACTTTTATTGATCCCCATGGATTTGGATTGGGATTTCTGAGGTGTCCTTCACACATTCAGTGTCTCATCATTTCCTGTGGAATTGCTCTAGAAGTAAAGCATTGTTTTGAATTAGAGCAGGACTTGGGGCTGTTCAGTCAGGAGAGGAGATTGCTCCATGGTGACCTTATTGTGACCTTCCAGTATCTTAAGGAGGCCTACAAGAAAGCTGGGGAGGGACTTTTTAGGATGTCAGGTAGTTATAGGACTGGGGGGAATGGAACAAAGATAGAAATGAGTAGGTTCAGATTGGATGTTAGGAAGAAGTTCTTCATCGTGAGAGTGGTGAGATGCCAGAACAGGTTGCCCAGGGAGGTGGCTGAGGCTCCACCCCAGGAGGTGTTTAAGACCAGGCTAGATGAGGCTCTAGGCAGCCTGATCTAGTGCGAGGTGTCCCTGCCCACGGCAAGGAGATTGGAACTACATGATCCTTGTGGTCCCTTCCAATCCTGATTGATACTATGATTCTATCAGAAATACCTTGGGTTTACTCACATGTTTTACCAAGGGATGCATTCCATAGCTTCATCTAAATAGATCTGAGCTCAGAGAAAATGAAGCCAGAAGGATGCCCAAGAACCATCCAGATTAAAGGGAAAACACATATCCTGAATGTATACATGTAAAGATTCCCTGATACTTTGCTGATTTAGTTTTTCAGGATCAAGCTACTAGCCGTGTTTACACAATGGCACTTGCAGAACTACAGATCTCTTTTTATTCCTGTTCAGCACAAGGATACTTTTTGCATTATCTTTGTTGACAGACACAAAAGATCTGCTTCAAGTACAGTAAACTCCATGTAGAAGTTTAGGACTCATGCTTCAGGCTATGTTCTGCAATCTTTTTCTAGAGGATGAGTCTCTCTGCTCAGGCAGCTGCCACATAACTAGTTTGGGACTCCAAACCCAGGCACTGATTCTAAAATATCACTTCTAACACACTCCATTTGTCTAAATGAAAATTTTACAAACTCTGTTATTCAACAAGAAACAGGATCATTTTGTTGTATGTTTTCTCATGAACACAGCAGTATCCTCTTTATGTTTGGGTTTACATAACATCCTTTGACACACTTTTTCTTCTTGTAGAATTAGCAAAGTAATTATTTTTTATTTAAGAAAAGCTATCAACTGATTTCCAAACAGAGTTAACCCAGAGTGCTTTCGTACTACTAAAGTCCTGATCAGGTAAAGTATTAAATTGGTCTCTGTGTAATCACTTCTTTATCCTCTCCATTTCAGCCTGATTGTACTTCATTCCCACCATTTTATATTCATAGGAGCTGAACCTGAGGATGTCGAGCCCCAAATGCAAACAGACTGAAGCTGGACAGCTGAAGAGATCACCACTCAGAGGTATCTGTCCAGTTCAGCTTCTGCAGAGGTGACAGCCACCGTGACAGGAAGCTGAGTCATGCATAAAGGCCAGTTTTCAGATCAAAATAGTAAGATAGATCAGCACGGGCTCTGAACTGCACAGCAGGAGCCTGCAAGCTGCACAAACTACCTGCTTCATATGCCCTGCAACTGTGCCTGACGCAGGAGAGGTAACACCCAGACAGCAGACAGACAGGGTGAAGCAGCTGGAAATGACAAGCCTGGTCCTGTTTCATCCAGCCTCTGGCTTCCTAAGACAATATATTCAGTCAAAAGCTGATGCTGTTGTCAATTCTGTCAAAGACACAGTTGCAAAAGAATTCAAATTATGCAAACTCAAGTTTTCAATTTAGTAGAAATGACTGCCAAAGAGTCTTTAAAAATCCACTGCATTATGGCAGGCATGGTAAAGGGGTAGATTAATGAGCTTCATCTTCCAAAGAAGGTGGCTGAGAAATGTATCAATGACAACACTAAGGGAGCGGAAATCTGAAGTGGGAGTCTCTGCACCCTTACCAGGAGCTGCTTCCAGAAGCACATTCATACTGAGAAACTGCCTTGTACTTTCTGCTGGAGAAGTAAAGGAGATAGTCCAGCTGAGAGCCAGTCCCAGCAAAGTACCTAAGACGTCATTCAGCCTACACTATAAATCATTTCCTTCGTGCATTCATTATCTGTCTGCAGCCTCAAGGAGCTGCTTTTCAGCTCTCTACCAGAGAAATTACCTGCTCATGACACAAGCCAGGAGAAAGCAGGTCTAAGCACAATGGCTACACAAAGGGAAGTGAAGTGCAGGCAAGACCAATAGTTTTGTAAGCACTGACATATATGAAGCCTCATTTCCAAGGGAATTGTGTCTCATGACTGTCAGAGTTTTTAACTGAATTACACCAAAGCTTCAGGTTTGTCTTAGAGCAACAGAGAATCCACAGAGAAGAGAAACAGCCGTGTCTACAAAGAGAGGCTTCAAGGGAGAGTTGCTCTTTACTGGAAACCACTGAATCCTACAGGAATCATAGATTTGGTTTTGGTTGCAAAAGACTTTTAAGATCATTGAGTCCAACCATGACATAACTCTGCCAAGTCTGGTGCTAAACCGTGTCCCTCAGCATCACATCTCTGCAGCTTCTGAACACCTCCAGGGATGGGGATTCAACCATCTCTCTGGGCAGCCTGTCCCAGTGATGCACATTTTGATCAAAAGAGGGATTTTCCAATTCCTAGGCATTCACTTCCCAACACAGTAGCACAACCTCTCAGACCAGCATTGACGTTTCAGTATTAATGGTCTAAACGTATGCTGCAGATTTTTCTTCTTGCAGGTAAACACTCCCCCCTGCCAGCTGTGCACACGGAACTCACAGAAATGTTCTTTTGGAGGAGTAGTATCTTAAAATCTACTCCTGTTTCACCTGCTTAAAAGTAGCCTCAAATTTACGTGGTGCAGAATCAATAAAGCAACAGCAAGCAGAGTAACAAAATTACTCCCTTATACTCGCATGCAAATACACATGGGAGAATGATTTAGTTTATGACTTATTCCTTTAAGAAACCAGGATTTAAAAAAAAAAAACAAAAAACAAAAACCCTGCTCAGCAATACTCAGGGAACCCATCTGGCTGTCACTGTCATTTCTGAAACAGAGCTGAGCAGTTTGCTTTTGCCTACTTTAGCAGCATCACCTCTGTGAAAGGCAGCTCAGCCTCTGCTGCTGGCACTGCCTGCCACAGCAGGCTGCTCCTCTGGCTGAGACTGCAGCGAGGCTGAGGGACAGCAAGAGAATACCAAAAGGACAGGGAGAGCAAGACTTCACCTCTTAAATGACAGAATCAGCATGGTAAGGGTTGGAAAGGACCTCTAGAGATCATCTAGTCCCCTCCCCACTAAAGCAGAGTGACCCAGAGTAAATCACACAGAAACATGTCCAGGTGAGATTTGAATGTCTCCAGAGGAGACTCTACAATCTCCCTGGCCTGACTGTTCCAGATCTCTGCTAGCCTCAAAGTGAAGAATTTCATTCTTCTGTTTATGTGGAACTTCCCATGTTCCAGTTTGTGTCCACTGCCCCTTGTCCTGTCACTGGACACCACTGAGAAGAGTCTGGCTTCCAGACACTATGTATAAACACACACTAAGGTCATTAAATACACATTATGGTACCTTACACATCTATACAAACACATAACCCAGCTTTGTATTTTATATAGCATATGAAAGAACCTATAGAGATACCACCTGCATTAAAAACTTTCCTTTCCAGACAGACTTGGTAGAGTTAGATAAGGGTTGGACTCGATGATCTTAGAGGTCTTTACAATTGCAGGATTCTAAGATTCTGTAATTCTATGATTCGAAGATCCTAAGCCTGCAGAAATCCCTGCACATTCCGCTGCCAAAAGCTGCCCCGTCCCCCTAGAAGACGCTCTCCCTGCCGCCAACCCCTTCGGGCTAACTTAAACCCGGTTACCACCCCTCCCTTAGCCTGCCACAGCCCCTCCCCTCCGCTCTGCTGTCGGCTCCCCGCCTGCCCAGCCCCTCCCGGGGAGGTTTCTAAGCCCCGCGGCCCCGACCCCGCCGCCCTGCTGAATATTTGATGGGCGCTGCCCGCCGGGACGCCCCGCCACTGACTGCTGCAAAGGGAGCCGCATCCCGCGGCCGCTGCTCTCGCTGCTTCCTGCCTTCCTTCCTCTGGCACTCTTCCAATCGCGGCTTTACATTTATTCCGATAAATAAATAACTGATTAAAAAGAATTAAAAGAAAGGAAGAAAAACATTTTTAAAAAAACAGCAAGTGCATCCCTTTTGTCTCTGAGCAGGTGGGACTCCTGTGCAGGCGATCAAAAACCCAGGCAGGGCTCTGAACTCTTCGGAGCCCCGAGGATGAGCCGGCAGCAGTTCTCCTATAAAAACCCGGTCCCGGGGCTGTGACACACTTGGAGACGGGAAGGCGTCGGCAGCTTCGCCGGAGACGTCCCTGCCTTGAACACCACGAACCCTCCTTGGCAGAGGGGAAGCCGAGAGCCTCGCTCCGAGCGCGCCGCGGCTTCTCCCGGCGCCCGGCTCTTCGGGGCCGCGGCCGGGCAGCGCTGGGAGGGGCGCGGCTGCCACTGCGCCTGCCACCACTCCGCCGCAAACTTTCTTCCCGCGGCTCCAGCCCCAGCCGCGCAGCGCAGCCGAAGTGTCCGCATGGCCGCTACTGTCACTGCCACTGTCACTGCCGCCGCCGGCCTGGGGCAGCCTTGAGCCGGGGGGCGGCGGCCGCCTGCCAGGATCGCCCTGCAGCGCAGCGGGATGTGGCCGGCCGGGGCGGGCGGCAGGTTGCCCTGCCCGCGGGACGCAGCCTTGAGGCGGGCAGCTTTCTCCGGTAACCTTTCGGCGCTGCCGTCCCACCTGGTACCGAGCGGCAGGAGCGTCCGCGTCTTCATCAGCGCCAACCCCGAAGGTAACCCGAGGCCCGCCGGGCCCCGCCGCTCCCTCAGGCCCGCCCCGCAGCTCCCCCTGCCGCCCGCGGCCACCGCTCTGCCACTCGGCCCCTGCCCAGCCGCTCCCGGGAGGCTCGGGGGGCTCCGCGGCGTGGTCGAGAGCGGCTGCTCGTCCCTACGGAGCGTTGCGGGGAGGGTGTGGGGCGAGGCGGCCGCGGGCGATGTGGGCTGGCGGGGCGCGGCGTGGGGCAGCGCCGCTTTGCTGGGCGTGCGAGCTCGGAGCCGGGCTGGAGAAACCGAAACGCACCTCTCCTGAAGTTTTATCCCGATAAATGACACGTCTGAAAGTCATCGGGGCGGAGAAGGTGCCTCTGCTTTGCGGTGTCGGAGCAGTGGGGCATACGGGGGCTGAGGACATGGGAGGGAGCTGCTTTCCAGCAGATTTCCCTGCTTTCGCCTGGGAAGGTTTCCTAGGGTGGGTGTTTTGTGAAGCTCTCCTGGGGAGCCTGATTAATAGTTTGCGATGGTTTCACGGCACAATGAAAGCAGGTCTCAGCAGATGTGGTCCTTAGATCCTGGTCCTGCCTTGCTTCCAAGGAAGCAGGCACTGAAACCTGCGGTTTGAACCTCATCAAGTCGGGATCGCTACTCTGTATCCTAACTAATTAGGCAGCTTGCTACTTGCAGCCTATTTTTAAAACCACCCTTTGAGACGAGGCATTTGCATACACTCAGGAGGTGTCATTCCCACTCGGAAGATTTAAGTCACTGAAGCATATTCCCACTCGAAGCAGGGAAATAATTAATTAAGCTTTCACACCTATGACTTTTCTTGTCTGTAAAAATGAGCCGGCTGCATTTACAATTCTCTTCCACACCACCGCCCACCACCTTCCCCCCCAGCACTCCTAATTCACCTTTTATGCCAACATCAGAGAGCCCGAAATGACAAAAGAGTTTGAATTTTGAAGTGAAAATTGCCTTGGCACCAGTACATACGAGAGGATGAGAAATAGTGCTCACAAGCAAAAAAAAAAGAAAAAAATCCCACACCTCCAGGGCTCAGCACAAGGAAACTCTCAGCTCTCACATCCAACATCCCTGTTACAAAGGTGCCGTTTCTTAAGGGGGGCATGAAAATGTTTGTGGTTTATTGTTGAAATATGAGCAAAGTTACGTAAAGAGTGATAATTGAAGGGGGGGGGGGGGAATACATTTGGCTCTGAAATAAAGGATATTTAGAAGTTATGCTATTCATGAGAGGTGGATTTCTACCAGCTTTGCCCTAACCATGGAGCTACTGATGCCTTCGATTTTGACGTGAGTGGCATTTCTCCTCAGGACAGCTTGCTATGTTAGCTGGGTATTTGCTAAAATAAATTTTAAAAACCAACACTAAACTCATTCTAAAAGTTAGGATTTGAAGCTATATCCCTCCACTGCATTGTTACTTCAACATTTCAGCTTTTATAAATAAATAAACAAACTAACAAACAAACAAACCCACTTAAGAGGAAGGAAAAAAATAATTCTGTCAGTTGAGGCTTATTAATATGAGGTCCTCTGCAGGATCACACAGGCAGTGATTAACACTTCTCATGTCCAGAATTGTAGCTGCAACAACAATGCTTCCAGAAGTGATTGTTGGGGGATGGAAATTTCAGAGTGATTACAGCTTTTGATTGTGAACACAATCAAAACAACCATGAAACAACCATGACTAATTATCAGCAGTATCATAGAGACAAGTATTACTAACTGCAGGTCACCTTAAAAAAAAAGAAAAAAGCACAGATAAACCTACCTAGAAATAAAAATGTTGTTTACAGATACCTAGAAGAGTTGACAATGCAAGAGTCCTGGGGGGAAAAAAATGGTTTAACTTTTCCAATTTAGCAAACTATTTAGCATATTTAAGCTTCAGCTCACAATGTGTGTTTGCAAGACTAAAGCTTCTTATATTTCCAGCATCTTAGTACAGTTTAGACTCGTCCTTTTAGGTGTAGAGGGATAGTGAGTCCCCAGACTCTCAGTGGTAAGTAGTGAGTATCCCTTGGCTGTGCTCTTGTCCTGGTTTGACTGAGATGGAGCTAATTGACTGAGATGGAGCTAATTTTCCTTCTTGCTAGCAAGAACACTGCTGTGCTTTTGTGCTTAGTTGCTAGCTGAGGTTGAACCATGACAGCTCTGTGTGTGTCTGTCGTGGTGCTAGAGAAACTTGGGGATTAACCCTACTAAGAATCACAAGAAAACTTCATCCACAGTTTAAACTCTGCCAACTTAAAAGTAGTTGTCATGAGTTATGCCAATTTAATATAGGAAATACTTGTAACATTGGAGATAATGTTATATTGGAGAAGTCTGGGGTGTCAGTGTTTGGTTTGTTCTTTATGAACATACTTTCATAGGACTGAAATATAGTGTGTGAGTTTATGCAACTAGGAAAATTATGATTATCTATAAAATTCCTAAATCAGAAATCCCTAAAAAGAACAAAAGGTGGTGAGAGTGAGCACGGGATATAAGACCAAAATTGCTTCCTTTTACAGTCTCTTGCTTTCTCGAGGAAATTTTGTAGCTAAGTGAAATTCTCTTCCCCTAGTAGCTAACAGTATTGCTTTGCTCATATTGTTGATATTGATTAATCAATCAACTGGGCAGCCTGGTCTATAGCTGGAGGTGTCCCTGCTCACTGCAGTGGGGTTGGACCTTTGAGGGTCCCTTCCAACCTGATGCAATCTGTGAATTAAACATATTGGAACTTTAGCAACATTGAAGTTCCTTTATTTATTACTTGAATATAAATAAGTTTTTCTCATGTATAGATCATAGAACTGTACTGGTTGGCAAAGACCTTTAAGATCATCGAGTCCAACCATTATCTAACTCTAACAAGGCTGGTGCTAAACCATGTCACATCTCTGTGGCTTTTAAACAGCTCCAGAGATGGGGATTCAACCACCTTCCTGGGTAGCTTGTTTTAATGTTTGAGAACCCTTTCACTCAAGAAGTTTCTTCTCCAATCTAAGCCTCTACTGGTGCAACTTGAGGCCATTTCCTCTTGTCCTGTCAATAGTTACTTGTTCTATTCCAGTACATAATAGCAATCAGATATATTTTTAAATATATGATTTGGCTAACAGGAGGTGAAGATTTTGCTTGTAAAAAATTACTGATTTTTCTCAGGATATTTTTGTTGCTTCAAAGTGAAAAGTAAGTTGGATTCACCTGATTGTAATATAAATGGTTTTACTGCTTTATGTAGAAACCTGTAGACTGTAACAGCAATCAGTAAATGACAGCTTCTCTACTGCTCAACAGTGCCAGTGTAGATGCCTGCCATTAACATACAATTTGTAGTAAATACAACAGGTTTAGAATTCTGTATGGTTACATGAAGCCTCAACATCAGCACTGTGTAGGTTCAGAGCCATCCAGTCATTCTCACCACTACTTCAAAGAGAAAATGGAGTTACAAAGCTTGCTATTTCAAGAAATGATGTGGTGATCTAAGGCAGTATCACACACCTGGGTTGAAACTGGTGCCTTAACTGCAGTTAGGAGTTTGTCCTGAAAATTAAGTCCTTTAACTGGAACCCAGAGTCAAAACTCTGAAAACTTTACATTCTCTTTGAAGTGACTGTCTTGGAAGTGGGAACATTAGCACTTTGCTTGTTTGGCTTCAGATCCTGTTATTGCTTTGATTAATTAAGAAATTGATTTTTTTTTTTTTTTAATCTTAGCTCTTTGAGTTTGATTATGAAAATGCCTTTGACATACTTAATTTAGCAGGAACAAATGAATGTGCTGCTGAGGGATTGTATGAAATCAAATCTTACACACAGGTGGTTCCATTGAAGATAGCTTTATACAGCATCTGAGTGTGTCCTGGCACAGGTGGTGTTAGCCAGTCTTACCTCAGAGTGTAAACAGGGTTGCATCTAGCACTTCAGGTGGCAAGGATGTTCCCTTTTCATCCATTACTTCAGCTGCAGCCTTCTCATTCTTCTCTCTGCAGCACCTCTGCACACTTCTGAAGTTCCAGCACAGCACTGCTGCTTCTGGCTCTTGCCAGTTAATACCTTTTCAACAGTTTTTAGCCATTCAGAACATTTCTGTGGTACAAACAGAAACAGCCAGGATGAGACCATGAGCAAGTTTTGTTTTTACAGCCCTTTTTTAATACAGAAAGGCTATACTCCTCAGGGTTTCATGCCTTAAGTACCCTTTTTTTTTAAACCATAAAACCAAACAAATATAAAAAACCCTAACTCATACTAGATTTGGTGTGGTAATCTCTAAGTATGAAGTCCTCTGTGTGCAGGAAGGAACGTGAAATAAAGATAATCTAATAAAAATATTATTCATATTACTACCACTTTAATGCCTCCATGGTACAAGCAAGGTCTAAAACTCACCTGCAGAGTTAGCACTTCACCAGCTTTCTCACAGGCTGCCTGAAAGAGTTTTCCTTGCCTTACACTATTGAATGAGTTGGAGTTTACTAGAGCTATAACAGAGTTTTTCAACTTTCTTCATTTCCATGACAGGCGTCATCCAAAGCATGGTCTTAATTTGAAACACACTCAAGTCTAATGAAGGACAGATGTTTGATGCCAAATTTACCTCATTTCCTGTGATACAGAAAGAGGAATTCTCACCTGCAGACTAGAAAAGGGTTATTCCTGTAAATAGTGATTGCAGAAATTGATTTTATCTGTGTTGTCATTTTGACCTATTGTTGGAGGCTGCTTTGCAGGAATTAGATATAGTTTTATGCATGTTCATATACATGTGAATTTTTTTTTTAATGTTATATGCATTTGTAGTTTGGTGCTGCTGAACACGAGGGTGGATAGCTCCTAACAGATGAAGAACTGTGATTGCTTTAATTGCAAAGTTACTGCCATATGTGACAACAGAAAGGTATCAATTTGCATTCTTGGTGTGTTCCAGCTGCATTGTATTATTTTCACCTGAAATCTTATTGTCTTTAAGAAAAATATAATAAAGGAAATGTTAATGTGGAAGAATACTCAAACTTAGTTAACGCTGGTCCATTCTGGCCAGCCCCAAATACCATATGGCGTCCCCACTTGGATGCAGTGCACAAAGATCTTTTTATAAAGACAATTTTATATAATCTGGGTGGAATTTATTCCTTGGCTAAAGGAAAACACAGATGTTCAAGTGTATGAAATTGCAAGGGAGGTGTTGCGGAGATGTGGAGACAAATAACTCTAGGATTTTTTTTGTGCTAAGTGTTAGTTCTGGTTACCTAACTTTGTACCTATTTATGGCTTTCCGTGACGCACATCACTGTAGTGCTTCAGCTACAAACCAAGCTACACTTAGGGGGAAGAAAAAGTTTGGTACTTTTAAAGTTGAGTATCTTAAGAGCTTGGGAGAGCAGCATGGTTCAAGTATCTGGGTTTGGTATGGGCCTTGACTTGAAATGTTTGTAATTTCAGGAGGCCCAGAAGTCAGAGAAAGGTTGGAAAGAAAGCTGACATTTTCAGTATTTCTGCTTCTGGATGAAGTTTTCTCTTTTCTCTTATGCCACAGAAGAGCTCAGGTTTTGATGTGCTTGAGAAGAAAGCAGGACTTTGAGACTGTATGATCAAGTCTCATGTAAGCTTTTAACTATTTTTGCAAGGCAGCTTGCAATCAGAACCAGTCGGAGATGACATTTTGCTGGGTGGATCCTTCAAGCCTTTCTTCCTGTTAGAAGAAATGATCCTTTTTTGAGACTGAATTGGATTGAAGTTTATTCTGCTTTGACAGATAAAGTTGAGAAACTGTTGAGAAACTATGAAAAGAACTGCCCTTCATGTCCTCATCTTCTTTTCGTGGGTTCTTTGCTTGTGCAGGGACTGGGCTAAGGATTTGCTCTAAATGTACCAAATATTCACGTGGAAACATTGACAACTTTTGTTTAATTTTCAGCCAAACTTTTCATTCAGGTGCTCAAAAGGTAGAATGTGAGTTTGGGGAGGAAGACTAAGATCAAGAGGTGGGGGGAGTCGTGTCTATGTTTTTGTTAGTAAAACAGGAAACTATTTAGTTTGTTTGGTTTGTTTTTTCTTGATAATGTTGAAATGAAGAAAAATTACCTGGAACCCAGTAACCTTCCTGCCAAGCAGCATCTGGCATTATCAGCTGCAAAAATTTGGAGCACTTAACAGTTTTTAAAGTTTTTTTAAAAAAAAAAAAAATTTTTTTTGTTTTCTTATCATTTTTGTCTATGCATGCAGACATATACAGAAATATAGAAAAAATATAGAAAATAGTGTAAGATGGTATAAATGGACTGTTTTCAAACTTGTTGTTTAGGACCCCTTGTGAGAACTGACTATTTCTGTTCTAAGGGCATCACTCAAGGCTGTAAGTCTGGCAGTACTGAAGAACAGCCTTAATTGTGTTAAATGCTATTGTAAAACTAAAAGTCAAAGCTTTACAGAAGAGTTTTTGTCCACAAGTAAACTTAGAAACATTCAGGGTCGTTTGCCACCTGCAGTTTAGGTTCCATAACAGTTTTTTTCTTAGCATTGATGAAATAAGTAACATTAAACCAGAGTGGAATGGTGCTTGCAGTCCAATAGGCCAACTGTATCCTGGGCTGCATCAAAAGAAGTGTGACCAGCAGGATGAGGGAGGTAATTCTCCCCCTCTGCTCCACTCTCTTGAGACCACACCTGGAGTATTGTATTTAATTGTGGTGCCCCCAGCATAAGAAGGACATGCAACTGCTGGAGCAGGTCCAGAGGAGAACATGAAGATGATCAGAGGGCTGGAGCACTTCGCCTGGGGGGACAGGCTGAGAGAGTTGGGGTGTTCAGCCTGGAGAGGAGAAGGCTCTGGAGAGACCTTCTAGTAGTAGCCTTCCAGTACCAGAAGGAGGCCTACAAGGAAGCCGAGAAGGGGCTTTTTACAAGGGCTTGATGTGATACAAGAGGGAATGGATTGAAACTTGAGGAGGGGAGATTTAGACTGGAGATTAGGAAGAAATTCTTTACAGTGAGGGTGTTGAGACACTGGAACAGGTTGCCCAGGGAGGTTGTGGATGCCCCATCCCTGGAGGTGTTCAGGACCAGATTGGATGAGGCCATGAACAACTTGGTCTAGAGGAAGGTGTCCCTGCCCATGGCAGAGGTGTTGGAACTAAATGATCTTTAAGGTCCCTTCCAACCTAAACCATTCTATGAATCTATGAACTTTACAAATATGCCTGAATTTCTTCAGAAGTATTTTCATGCCAGACTGATTCCACATAATGCCCTTTATGTATATATAAGTATACTTTTTTTTTTTTTTTTATTTAACTAGAAATTTGGAGTGGCTCAGATGTGGATACAACACCAGAGCATTCCTTGCTGGTGTGCCAAGTGGCCAGCCTTTTGGTGACAGACAGACAGACAAAGAGGAGCTCACAGCCCCTGTACACTGGCCCAGCTCCAGTATGGTGGGGGACTATGAAATACTTGTGTAAATTCCATGGAATACTCATTTATCAAATAATAGGTTAGATGATGGACAGCAGCAGTATTGATCAAGTCCTCACAGTGAATCGAAGTCCAGAGAGGAGATTCTGCCCCTGTGCTCTGCTCACAAAGATTATCAGAGGGCTGAAGCACCTCTGCTATGGAAATAGACTGAAAGAGTTGGGGTTGCTCAGCTTGGAGAAGAGAAGGCTTTGGGGAGATCATATAGTAGTCTTCCAGGATTTGAAGGTGGCCTCAAGAGAGCTAAGAGGGACTTTTAACAAAGACATAGAGTGATGACTTCAAATTGAAAGAAGCTGGATTAAGATATGACATGAGGAAGAAATTCTTCCCCATGAGGGTGGTGAGGCACTGAAACAGGCTGCCCAGAGAAGTTGTGGAGGTTTCAAACCTGGAAGTGTTGAAAGCCAGGTTGGATGGGGCCTTGAGCAAGCTGGTGTAGTAGAAACTGTCCCTGCCATGGCAGGGGGCGGGGTGGAACTAGATAAGCTTCAAGGTACCTTTCAACCCAAACCAGTCTATAATTCTATGATTGAATGAATTGTTCCCTCAGCAAGATGTGAGACCTAGCTCAAAATGAGAGGCAGCACCATTGCAGTGCCTTCCCCTATCAACACACAAGCTTCTTTCCAGCTTGATCAAGGGCAGTGGGCTGACCTCGAAGCTGAGCAGCAGTCTGCTGTGCAACAAACCCAGGAGGATTTCCAAGGCTGTGTTTCAAGGAGACCATGTACAGTCCATGATGGGATTTGTGTAATCACATAAGAATAGGGCAGTACAAAGGGTGGATCGTTTGGCATCCTACCTCTAAGCTTATGCAGCAAAATAACTCCTTTTAAAGAACTTGCATACGTGACTGTGAGGGCAGTTGCATGTGTTCACAGATGTGTGAAAACAAGAGAGAGTCCTACACTAGGCTTTAAGCTTTGCTTGCAGAATTTTATGGAAAGCAAACTTTAGATCAAGGAGTTACTGAACTTCTAGTTCAAGATATGAAGGTAGTGTCTAAGCAGAAGATTTTTTTTTATCTAAAACAAATGAAACTCCTTTGAATTTTCATCTGTTCAAAGACCTCATTTCAGGCTGCAGTACTAACACAGTAATATTTAGCTACCAGTAATTGGAGGTTTTGATACATTGAAGTTGGTAGATCTACTGTGGTCACAGATAGTCATGTGCATGCGACACAGAGAAACGTGGCAGGTTTTAATCTGGGCAGTGTTGTTCAACTGCTTTATCCCCTTACTGGAATTTTAATTAAAGAAGGATAATAATAGATAGAATTAGAGACCTAATTTAATCATGGTAGTACCAGTGCAGCACTAAAATAACTCCACTGGCCTGATACTACTCTTATTAATTTAGGGTTTGTATCAGAGAGAGGCTTTTACTTACAAAATCTGTAGTCAGAAGGGGAGTTGCACTGGTTGGAGTTTAGCTTCTCAGGGGAAACCAATACAATGATAATAGGATGTCTTCCCCCCTCCTCCCCACCACTTTGGATAGGGGAGAGAGAAAAAAAAATAAAGCAGAAGGGGTAAAGCCACTCACAGAACAGTCTGACCACAATTTGGAAGGTAAAAGAGAGGTCTTTAACAACAAATACAAGGTACTCAGAACAGAGAAGTTACAAATAGGTATAAGGAAGGGATACTGGAGTACTGTGTGCAGTTCTGGAGCCCTCAGCGCAGGAAGGACATGGAAGTGTTGGGGGGAGATTTAGACTGGATGTTAGGAGGAAGTTCTTTCCAGTGAGGGTGGTGAGGCACTGGAACAGGTTGCCCAGGGAGGTCGTGGATGCTCCCTCCCTGGAGGTGTTCAAGGCCAGGTTGGATGAGGCCTTGAGTAACCTGTACTAGCGGGAGGTGTCCCTGCCTATGGCAGGGGGTTGGAACTAGATGATCCTTGAGGTCCCTTCCAACCTTACCATTCTATGATTCTATGATGACAAGGTATATATACAACTGGATTGGATGGCAGGGGTCTGAGGAGAAGCCCACTGCATGGCAAAGGCTAGCCACGAGGTGGGAGAAGGGAAGAAAACAGGAAGTTCCCCTGTTTATATAGGGGGGTCCAGACAGGAAGTGGGAGTGGGCTAAACACTACACCCGAGGTTCAGCAGATGTGGGGTCAGGTTCTGACCACTCCCCAGACCCAGAAGGGCTAACCCTTTACAGGAGTAGAGCTAAATCACAGCTAGCTGAACATGAGAAGTGTAGCAGGGTGAAGAGAAGGGAGCTGTGTGTCAGTGCAGAGTTCCACCGTGTGCATGCTGCTGTGCTGCGCAAGAGAGAGCTGTACCACATACGACTCATAAACCACCCCATCACCACCATCATTTGACGTGACCTTTAACTCCCCCTATAAGCAACTGTTGCTGCCCATTGTTGGAGACAGGATGCTGTGATGGACAGCCCTTATGCCTGACCAGCTACGGCCATTCTTGTACAGAATCTCCATCTAGAGATTAAAAGTCACCTTTACAGACTTCAGATTTATTAGGCTGTTGAAAACACACTGGGTTGGTGCCAGAAGCTGGAAAGACTAGCCAATGGCAGGACATGCACACTGGACTGAATCCAGAGTCATGCTGTTGCTTAGTGTCAGCCATTGGCGCTGATGGAATAGCTCAACAAACCAAGATTTCAAACTGTCAGAGCCTGACGATGCTCTCGTACAGCCTGCTCGTAGCATTTGCTTGGGGTGGCACAGCTGCAGCTTCAGTACAGTAGCTTGCCTCTCTGATTAAACACTTGAAAATGTTTAATATTAGAGTCCATTTATCACAGAATCATCTAGGCTGGAAAAGACCTCTAAGATTATTGAGTCCAACCATTACTCATTACTAGTTGCAACTACTAATACTACATTAATATGCATTAATGTACATTATATAGATATACATTTTTATATCTATATATATAAAGTGTACATAATATATGTTAATGCATATTAATAGTTGCAACCACACGTGTGATTATGTATTTTTAACTATTTCATCATCAGCTCACTCTGCTAGGAACTGAGTAGCTTTGCAGCCTCACCTATGCTTTAGAAATCTCACAGAATCACAGAATGGTAGGGGCTGGAAAGGACTTCTAGAGATCATCTAGTCCAACATCCCCTTCTAAAGCAAGGTGACCCAGAGCAGGTTGCACAAGAACATGTCTAGGTTTTTAAAGTCTCCAGAGAAGGAGACTCCATAGCCTCTCTGGGCAGCCTGGTCCAGTGCTCCAGCACCCTCAAAGTGAAAAAATTTCTCCTCGCATTTGAGTGAAACCTTTTGTGTTCCAGTTTGTGCCTGTTGCCCCTTGTCCTGTCACTGGGCACCAGCTGAAAGAGCTCAGCCCCATCCTCTTGACCCCACACCTTTTAGGTGTTGGTCAGCATTGAGAATATCCCCTGTCAGGTGGCTCTCCTGACTAAACAGCTGCAGATCTCTCAGCCGGAAGATAGCTAACATGAAGCAGTGAACTCCCATAAGGATTATTTTACCATGGCTTTGTGTCCTGCAGTGGCTTGCTTGTTCCAGGCTAAGCTTTCCTGCATGTGAGGCATTTCTGAATTGTCTAATAGCTCACGTTATAGCTCTTCCTTTGGGAGTTTACTTATGAATGGGAGGAGAGTTGTTTACAAGATTCTGTTTAT
This sequence comes from Eubucco bourcierii, assembly GCA_013396675.1. Taxonomy (NCBI): domain Eukaryota; kingdom Metazoa; phylum Chordata; class Aves; order Piciformes; family Ramphastidae; genus Eubucco; species Eubucco bourcierii. The sequence goes on along the minus strand of VWZE01018034.1, from coordinate 497,147 downwards.
TTACCTGGTGATTTCTTCTTCTGTAGGATGCTGCTTTTAGCTGAGATTAATATAGAATCATAGAATGTTCTGGGTTGGAAGGGACTTCCAAAGGTCATCTAGTCCAACTCCCTCTGCAGCAATCAGGGGCATCCTCAACTACATCAGGTTGCCTAGAGCCCTGTCAAGTCCAACCCTGAGGGATAGGGCCTCAACCACCTCCCTGGGTAACCTGTTCCAGTGTTCCACTACCCTCATGACAAAGAGCTTGTTCCTAACATCCAATCTAAATCTACTCTTCTTTAATTTGAAACCATTTCTCCTTGTCCTGTCATGTCAGGCCTTTGTAAACAGTCTCTATCCATCCTTCTTGTAGCCTCCCTTCAGATACTGGAAGGTCATTATTTGGTCTCCCCAGAGCCTTCTGTTTAGCAGACTGAACAACTCCAGTTCCCTCAGCCTGTCCTAATAGCAGAATATAACCTGGTCAGATTTGTTTAATGCCAGGCAATGAGTTAAAAATAGTTTTCCAGAGAGAAGAAAAAACAAAGATCATCATTTATTCCTCCTTTCTATAGGAAACAGAGCTAAAAATGCAAATGATCTCCTTGCACTCCACCTGCTTTAATGATGACTGTTCTATTTTATGCTTCCCATAATCTCCCATGTATAATACCCTATCATCCTACTGAGCAATTCCATGGCTAGCTATTGTTGCAGTGGTAATATCACAGTCAGCTCCTCACAGTCATTATAGCAATGCAAAATCCTTTCCCATAAAAGAAATGTGATCCCCAGTTGTGGATTCAGTGTTTAACTGTATGCAGATGTGGAAGTCAGAAGACTGCTGGCAGGGGGGGTTATCTGTTATGTAGCCAAGGGACAAACTCCTTCAGAGGCAGAGAAAGATTGATAGTGTCTGACAGTGCAGGAAGTGGAAATGAAGTCCACACTTTCAGCTGTCTTCTGCACTGCTGTTGAGAGTATAGCATCATAGAAGATCTTTACCCTCCTTTAAAGGTGGCTCATTGGAGTTCATTGCTGTGAAAATCACAGAAGACTCATCAAAAGACACGTGACCTGTAGGATGAGGGAGGTGATTGTTCCTTTCTATTCTGCTCTCCCTGAGATCCCACCTGGAGTGCTGCATCCAGTTCTGGTGCCCCCAGCATAAGAATGACATGCAACTCCTGGAGCAGTTACAGAGGAGGGCCATGAAGATGGCAGGGGGGTGGAGCACCTCCACCATGGGGACAACCTGTGAGTTGGGGCTGTTTAGNGTTACAGAGGGCCATGAAGATGACAGAGGGGTGGAGCACCTCCACCATGGCGACAGCCTGTGAGTTGGGGCTGTTCAGCCTGGAGAAGAGGGGCAATGGGCTTAAACTGGCAGAGGGGAGATTTAGACTGGATGTTAGGAGGAAGTTCTTTACAGTAAGGGTGGTGAGGCACTGGAACAGGTTGCCCAGGGAGGTTGTGGCTGCTCCCTCCCTGGATGTGTTCAAGGCNCCCACCTGGAGTGCTGCATCCAGTTCTGGTGCCCCCAGCATAAGAATGACATGCAACTCCTGGAGCAGTTACAGAGGAGGGCCATGAAGATGGCAGGGGGGTGGAGCACCTCCACCATGGGGACAACCTGTGAGTTGGGGCTGTTTAGCCTGGAGAAGAGGAGGTTCTGGAAGAACCTTCTAGAAGCCTTCCGGTACCTGAAGGGTACCTACAAGAAAACCGGGAAGGAGCTTTTTACAAAGGCTTGATGTGATAGAACAAAGAGGGAATAGATTGAAGATTAAGGAGGGGAGATAGAGTCTGGATATTAGGAGGAAATTGTTTACAGTGAGGGAGGTGAGACATTGGAACAGGTTACCCAGGGAGGTTGTGGATGCCCTCTCCCTGGAGGTGTTCAAGGCTAGCTTGGACAGGGTCTTGAGCAGCCTGGGCTAGTGGAAGGTGTCTCTTGGCATGGGGTTTGGAGCTAGATGATCTTTAAGGTTCCTTCCAACCTAAACTATTCTCTCTATCTATAAATAGAATGGGTTAGCTTGGAAGGGCCTTGAAGATCATCTAATTCCAACTAGACAGGGACACCTCCTACTAGGCCAGTCCCTGCAAACCTGACTTTCAGCACTTCCAGGGTTGGAACCAGTAAGAACAGAGCTGGGGAAGATGGGGAAGATTTGGAAGTCCTAATTAGGAAGACAGTCTGTAGCTCAGTCACTGATTGATTAAATTGCTGTGCCAGTTGTAGAAATTCTGTCTCACGTTTGTGAAAGGTATTTGTGAGAAACTGAACTTAATTGTTTCAGCTATATCTGCTTGTCAGGCACAGCAAGTGACTAGAACATGCACTGTCCTTCAGTGATGAACTCCTTAAGAATTGTAAACTGCAATTTTTCTATTGCCTTAATATCATAGAATCATAGAAAGGTCTGGGTGGGAAGGGACTTCCAAAAGTCATCTAGTCCAACCATCTCTGTAGTCAGCAGGGACATCCTCAACTAGATCAGGTTGCCCAGACCCCTGTTGAGCCTCACTTTGAATATCTCCAGGGATGAGTCCTCAACCACCTCCCTGGGCAACCTGTTCCAGTGTTCCACTACTTCCATGATGAAGAACTCATTCCTAACATCCAATTTAAATCTACTCTTCTCTAGTTTGACCCATTGCTCCTTGTCCTATCACGCCAGGCCTTTGTAAACAGTCTCTTTCCATCCTTCTTGTAGGCCCCCTTCAGGTACTGGAAGTTGGTTTGGGGTCTTCCCAGAACCTTCTGTTCTGCAGGCTGAACAACCCCAGCTCCCTCAGCCTGTCAGTGTGGTAAGCAAGTGGAAGAGAGTAATAAAATCTGGAACAAGAAAACAATGTCTAGTAAAATCAAGACATCAAGAAATATTTGACTTATGAAAATAGATCCATTATAGAATTTATTTTAAATGGCCTTTTCAACTGGATTATATAATCCTCCCTAAAAATAAGGCTTAGATGAATCATTAGAAAAGGCTAAGGGAGAACAGAGGTAAGATAAATCACTCTTCCTTTCCATGTCAATCACTGTTTTCCTCTGAGATGTTACATAATCTGTCAAAACGAGCCAGTTTTATGAATTATTTGGTCATGTTCAACGACTTTGTTAGCAGAGACCCTACCTGGAATTCTCACTTTTAGAATGTGCTGTACTGCAGTGCCTGGAAGTGGGTGGTTAGAGCTAGGCAGAAGTTGTCTGTCACTATGTGAAGTAGTCCTGTAAAGGTTGACTAAGGTTCTCTTTTTTAGGCAAGGTGTAGTTGAGTTTTTGGCATCCCTCCTTCACATAGTCCTGCTGTTCTGGGCTTAATGCCCTCTTGCAGTTGCTCTCCTGTGCTGGGATTGTCATTCAGTTTCTTCATCTTTGCTAACTACTTCTACAGGCAGCCAAGATCTATTCTGACTGTGCAGTGCTATTTAATAGTCCTCTACATTTAGCATCAAGGGAAAAAAACCCAAAAAGTCTGTTGCAAAGAAAACTCCTCTTTACTGATGCAGGCTTACTGCAATGATAGCAAGCAGCACCTCTCACTCCTTCTGTGGGAGTCTCTACACACCCACAAATGTCAGGTTCGAGTCTTTTTCATCTTATGATCTAGAAGTTTTTGCATCTTTCACTTAAAGCCCATCCAGTAAAGCTACATCTACCAGTCATGCTTTTTCCAGCTGGCCTGACTAACTTCAGCTGTAGTGACCCAAACAGTGAGGTCACTGTTTTCACCCAATTTAAGAAAGAATATAGAATCACAGAATCATTAAGGTTGGAAAAGACCTCTGAGATTATCAGCTGTCAGCCAAATACCACCATTGCCATTAAACCATGGCCCAAAGTGCCATGTCCACAGGTTTCTTGAACACCTCCAGGGATGGTGACTCCACCACCTCCCTGGACAGCCTGTTCCAATGCCTGATCACTCTGCAAGAAAGAAATTTTTCCTAATATTCAACTTAAACCACCCCTGGCACAACGTGAGGCCACTTCCTCTCATCTTGTTGCTAGCTACCTGAGAGAATAGACCAACACCCACCTCACTCCAGTCTTCACAACTCCTCTTGTCCAGACTAAACATTCCCAATTCCCTCATTTGCTCCTCATAAGACCTCTTTTCAAACTTGGTGACTTGTGAACTTGAGTAGAATGTTTAGAGCAAGCAAGAGCAACTTTACAGGGAAGCTCTTCCATAACTTTTCCAAATGAAAAGTCCTATAGGAGTGTTGACTGGAATATCTGGAGTACTGTGTGCAGTTCTGGAGCCCCCAGCACAGGAAGGACATGGAACTGTTGCAGTGGCTCCAGAGGAGGCCACAAAGATGATCAGAGGGCTGGAGCAGCTCTCCTATGAGGACAGGCTGAGAGAGTTGGGGCTCTGCAGCCTGGAGAAGAGAAGGCTTCCAGGAGACCTGATAGTAGCCTTCCAGTATCTGAAAGGGACCTACAGGAAGGCTGGGGAAAGATTATTTACAAGATCTTGTAATCACAGGACAAAGGGCAATGGGTTTAAACTGGCAGAGGGGAGATTTAAACTGGATATTAGGAGGAAGTTCTTTCCAGTGAGGGTGGTGAGGCACTGGAACAGGTTGCCCAGGGAGGTTGTGGCTGCTCCCTCCCTGGAGGGGTTCAAGGCCAGGTTGGACGAGGCCTTGAGTGACCTGTTTTAGTGGGAGGTGTCCCTGCCTATGGCAGGGGGTTGGAACTAGATGATCCTTGAGGTCCCTTCCAACCTTACCATTCTGTGATTCAATGATCTTCAGAATGAGGTGTATTTAATGGGCCTCTGCCAGCCTGCACTGTGAAATCTGTCAGTGCTTTTACAAGCCTTAGTCCCTCTTTGGTTTTTATGTCTCACCTCTGCTTTATACCTCCTCAAAACCTCTAACATACTGCTTCATGGGCTTCCAGCACTCGACTTTGCAGTTCAGCTAGGAGGCAAAATGTCTGTGACATCCCATTGCTCTATTGATTCCCACTGCCTCATTACCCCAAGTGCTTTAGTAAAGTACCCTGATTGTTTTCTCTTTGGTCTAGTGATGTCAGGGGGAAAAAAAATAAAATGCTCCTCCAGTACACACAACTTCATTCTTGAAAGCATTTTCCAATGTTGTACAGCATTTTTTTTCTGTTTTCTAGGTAATTCCATCATGTTTTGAAGTGTGAGTTGACACCTCTAGATTAATTAGTGGGATTTTTACATGTATCTCTGTTACTGTACTGGCTCTTCTTATGTCTTCTCTTACTCCTTTCTGCAGAACTCGTTGAAAAGTCTTCTTTTAGATTTCACAGGTAGTTTTTTGTCCACATTTTGATTGTGGTTGCAAATTCTTGTCCTTGCAGGCTTTGCTGTTATCCAGCACTTAGTTGTGATAAGCTTTGGTGTTCTGCAGAGATAATTTTCAGACTTAATCTTGCTGTTTCTGAACACGCTGTGTCTTCAGTTTCTCCTGCTGCATCACTTAATTGTATGACAATAACTGTTTGTAAACTGCATTGTTTTCAGGACCTTTTCTTAGTTTGCTTTATTAAACAAAAGAATTGGGTTTTGTTGAACTCTTCTGCTTCATGCAGTCTGCAGAGTGCAAAAGTGTCCCCCTGTAGAGAGAGATGCTGTGATGCTGTTTTCAACCCGCGGTGCTGCTGAAGTTCCCATCCTGCCTTGGCATTCATATGCAGATACACTTGCAGTGCCTGTCAAAAATGGCAATCGAGGGAGGCAAGAGCTGCCTAGGCACCTAAACTGCAATCTAGGGACTATTTCCAATGCTGGGAAAGGATTCCAGGTCAACCCAACTCTTCTCCTTTCTTTAAGAACATCTACGTGTTGTGCAGATGTCCTTAAAGGTGCTGTGCTCCCAAGGAGTGACGTGAGGTAAGTTACTAGAAGATACTTCTAGTATCTAGGACTCTGCTTCAGAGTCCTCATTCATGCCATACCCACTGGATTTAATGAGCAGTGTTTGATTATTAATTTTTTTATGGATGGAAGGTTTCACCTGAACTCTATGGCAGACAGTAAGACGTCAGGAGGTACAGGATGTCAATATGCCATCAATGTAGAACTTCTTTAAAACCTGCTGAGATTAACAAATCTTTTCCTTAGCTTCACCAACCTTTGGATCAGACTCCTAACGTGTCTCATGTAAGCACACTGCAGACATAATGGGACAGAGAGCTCTCAGAAACCAGTATTTGTTCAAATTGAGAACACAATCATGTGCAAATACTGAAAATTTGAATCCAGGAACAGCTTTTCATATAAACATGGAATCACCATACAGTTTTTGTTGGAAAAGACCTTTAAGATCATTGATCCAACCAGCATCTGATTCTACCAAGGCTGGGGCTAAACCATGTTCCTCAGCATCATGTCTCTGTGGCTTTAAAACACCTCCAGGGATGAGGATTCAACCATAGAAACATAGAATCAGCCAGGTTAAAAGAGACCTCCAAGATGATCCAGTCCAACCTATCACCCAGCCCCGTCCAATCAACTAGACCATGGCACTAAGTGCCCCATCCAGGCTTTTCTTGAACACCTCCAGGGACAGCAACTCTACCACCTCCCTGGGCAGCCCATTCCAATGCCAGTCACTCTCTCTGTCAAGAACTTCCTCCTAACATCCAGCCTAGACCTCCCCTGGCACAACTTGAGGCTGTGTCCCCTCATTCTGTTGGTGGTTGCCTGGGAGAAGAGAGTGACCCCCACCTGGCTACAGCCTCCTTTCAGGTAATTGTAGACAGCAATGAGGTCTGCCCTGAGCCTTCTCTTCTCCAGGCTGCACACCGCCAGCTC
>VWZE01018034.1:425245-489555 GCA_013396675.1 Eubucco bourcierii | reverse complement strand
CAGCTCATCTGCCAGCTCTCTCAGCACCCTAGGATGGATCCCATCTGGTCCCATGGACTTGTGAGGATCCAAGTGGCTCAGCAGGTCCCTTGCTGCTTCCTCCTGGATTACAGGGGGACTATGTTGGTCCCTGCTCTATCTGCCAGTTCAGGAGGGCACTTGTCCTGGAGACAACCTGTCCCACTATTGAAGATTGAGGCAAAGAAGGTGTTAAGTACCTCTGTCTTTTCCTCATCTTTTGTTACACATCTAATAATAAGGAGTGGAGGTTGTCCTTGCCCTTTCTTTTGCCATTAATATATTTATGGAAGTATTTTTTATTCTCCTTAACAGCAGTGGCCAGTCTAAGTTCTAAATGGGCTTTTGCCTCTCTATTTTTTTTTTTTCCTACAAGACCTAGCAATGTCCTTAAACTCTTCCTGGGATACCTCTCCTTTTTTTCCAAAGGTGATACACCCTTTTCTTTTTTTTCCCTTAATTCCTTTAGAAACAGGCTGTCCATCTCCCTGGGCAGCTTGTTCCAGTGTTTGAGAATCCTTTCAGTCAAGGAGTTTCTTCTGATATCCAACCTAAACATTCTCTGGGGTAACTGTGGCCATTTCCTCTCATCTGCCCATGGCAGGGTGTTGGAAGTAGATGATCTTTGAGGTCCCTTCCAACCTAAACCATTCTATGATTATTGCTTGTTACTAGGGAGAGGAGACCAACTGTCACATGGGTCCAGCCTCCTTCCAGAGGGATGTAGAGAGTGAGAAGGTCTCCTCTAAGCCTTTTTTTCTGGAGACTAAACAACTGCAGTTCACTCAGCCACTCCTCACAAGACCTGTTCTCCAGACCCTTCGCCAGCTTTGTTGCCCTTCTGTCATGTCAGTTGCACAGAGATATATCTGCTAAGTTCTGTATTTCAGCTTGGATCTTGTCCCTTTTGATTTTACCACTTGCCTCATGTTTTTACCTGTATAAACAGGTTTCCCAGAGAGGTTGTGGAGTCTCCTTCTAGGGATACATTCCAAACCCACCTGGATGAGTTCCTGTGACCTACTCTAGGTGATCTTAGTCTGGCAGGGGGCTTGTACTAGATGATCTCCAGAGGTCCCTTCCAACTCCTGAGGTTCTGTGGTTATGTGAAACTGCCACCTGAGTGTCATTGCTGAGCCAATAGGTGGCACTGGTCAATCGTATTGACTGTCAAGATGCAGAGCTAAGACGTCACTGAGAAATGTGGCCAGCTATTGAATGTTATCATGAAAGAAAAGAGTACATTTGTACTCCATATGTGGGTTTAAATGGTTTAAATTTGTCTTCTTCCAGATCCAACAGTAGGGAACGTTTCAGAGAGACAGGGTTTAGAACGGCCTCTTATTTTAAATTGGATATTGCTTGCTTTGAGGCTTGAAAAGAGGAGCTCATTGCTGCATGTAGACATTATGGGCTTATAATTATGCCCTATGTTTTGAGTCCTGCCTCAGACAGTTAGAGCTTTTGTTTGGAAAATGTGTTTGTTTAAATGTTCTGCTGTAGACCACAAAATTGTAGTCAATCTTGTCATTCCTTCACAATTGAGAAACACATTTCAGGACTGATTACCAATTTCATTCTATTTTTCTTGATTTCTTTTGATTTTCATGCCAAGCAGCCATTCCTTTGGGCTCAAATGCTCAGCCTGCTCTGTAGCTCTTTTTCTAAGAACTGAGAAGGCTGAAGAGAAGATGATGCCAGCAGTGTTTTTATACTGTAGCCTGGTGTCTAGAAGGCTAAGTTCTGCACTGGAGGACTTCAGTCTAGGTTCTCCCTAATCTAGTAGAGTCACAGACAGTTGTATATGCATAAACTCATAGATCCATAGAATGGTTTGGGTTGGAAGGGACCTTCAAGATCATCTAGTTTCAACTCCAACTACCATGAGCAGAGGCTCCCTCCACAAGACCAGACTGCTTAAGGCCAACCTGGCCCTGAACACCTCCATGACCTCCCTGGGCAACCTTCCTGCACATCCCATAAGAGAGATCCCACCAGCATTCTGGATAAGGACATCACAGTAACACTGCAGTATTTTGATAGGCAGAATTTGTTTGGAGGGTTGTGGGCTTTAGTTTCTTTCATGAATGGTCTTCAGTCTGTTCAGTTTCTCATTTGCCTTCTTATAGAGCTTGTAGAGACCTGAAGGTTGGCAGTGTGGTTTGGGGAGGTGACACTGGAAGAAGTGACCCAGACCAGTCTGTTCCCATTCTCAGTCTACCTAAGAAGAGCCTTGGGAAGCTCTGAATGCTTATTATAATGGTTTCTGCTTGTGCTCACAGAAACATTAAGGCAGTGAAACAATAACAGTGTCTGGAGCTCATTTTCTAGGAAGACAAGAGTACTAGGTAGCTCAAGTCATTTTTTTCCTCTCTTACCAGCAAGGATTCAAAATCCTTGCTTGCAAAGCGCTCTGAGATTCTCAGATGAAAGGCACTGTAGAAACGCAAATGACTTCTTATTATGGTATTATTGTCAAAGTTTCCATAATATTTAGGGACATTTGTTACTTAGTGATATTGAAAATTTTAGTAGCAGAGGTAACAGACAAAGCTATTGTGTGCTACTGGTTAAAAAGAAGGCAGTTTAAAAGCAAAAATTAAGCTGAACAGTCATATGTGACAAGGACATGCTAGCATGAAGGATCTTGGCAGCCACTTCTTTACTTACTATTGCTGCTGAGTAATTTGTAACCTTATTGGCATCACATCATTAGATAAATCAAGTGCAGAAATTCTCACTGCAGTTAATAGACAATGGCTATAAAAGACTCACATTCTTTAATATTGCAGCCCATTAAGAAAGAAATCTCATGGCAAGAATCTGCCTTACCCATCCAGCAGATCTAAGAATGTAGGGTACTTGGAGGAAGCAAAGAGTATCTCAGTGAATGAGCATTCAGGACTAGATCAGAAGTTCTCTGCTCATCCAGGCCTTCCATAGTTGCACAAGAGACTCTGACATTACATAATAATAAATATATAGGGAGATTTAGGCTAGATATTATGAAAAAAAATCATGACTACAGAAGTGGTCAGGTTTTGGAACAGGCTGCTCAGGGAGGTGGTGGAGTCACTGTCCCTGGACATGTTCAAAAAACAGGTAAACGTGGCAGTTGAAGGCATGGTTTAATGGGCATGGTGGTGTTGGGTTGAAGGTTGGACTTAATGATCCTAGAGGGCTTTTCCAACCAAAACAATTCTATATTTCTGTTATATCTGTATGCAGTTGTGCAGGAGACTAAGCTAGCTGAGAAGAAGGCTGTGAAAAAGGTGAGGTCAAGACCCCCAGCAACCTTCTGTCCCAAGACACTGCAAATTGCAGAAACACCAAGGACAGAGGAGGAATACCTGATCTAGTTGAGGATGCCTCTGCTTGCTGCAGAGGGGGTTGGACTAGATGACCTTTGGAGTACCCTTCCAACCCAGACTGTTCTATCATTCTATGAAATTGCTTCTTCTGTGCGTGCAAAGAGCTGCTCTTTCCTGGCCGATGGGCTGGAGGTGAAACATTCAGGCAGCTATGTGACCTTGCATAACATCCATTTCCTGGTGCCTTGAACATCTGCAAGGGCAGCTTTTTTACTTCTTTATTTTTCTGCCTTGGTTCTTCCAGGTTCAGCTGCCTGCCTCAACCTGTTAGTGTCAGTCAATAATTTTTATGCCAGCTCCTGCTAGCTGGATCATGCAGCATTGCTCTGTCAATCAAACCATGGCAGCATAAACACCCTTCCTGCTTAGGATTGTCCCCTGCTTGAGGGCCTCAACTTGCATCATGGGGCTGTGCAAACTCCTTATTCAGCTGTGTGAAGCCTTGGTTGAATAAAAGTTATCATGTGATTGCAGCCTATGTGTGTATTTTACAAGGGCTTGTAGTGATAGGACGAGAGGGAACGAATTGAAGTTTGAGGAGGGTAGACTTAGACTGCATATGAGCAAGAGATTCTTTACAGGGAGGATGGTGAAACACTAGCATAGGCTGCCCAGGGAAGCTGTGGGTGCCTGCTCACTGGGTGTGTTCAGAGCCAGGTAGATGAAGCCTTGAGCAACCTGATCTAGTGGAGGGTGTCCCTGCCCATGGCAGGGGAGTTGGTACCATTCTATGAATCTATGAAACAGCCACTCCCATCACTGTGGCTGAACTAGCATCACCACCAGCAAGAAGAGAAGCTTTTTGGGTTTAGGGTATGGCAACTGGTGGGCAATTTCCTTCAGGCTTCCATGTTAACTCTTTCAGGTCATTTGCATAAATGTTTTGGAATGTTGTTAAAGTAGGCAATTTTGCATTTTAGGAACAACTTCTTTACCATGAAAGTAGCAGAACACTGGAACAGGTTGTCCAGGGAGGTGGTTGAGGCCCCATCCCTGGAGATATTCAAGGTGAGGCTTGACAGGGCTTTGGGCAACCTGATCTAGTTGAGGATGTCCCTCCTGACTGCAGGGCGCATTGGACTAGATGACCTTTGGAGGTCTCTTCCAACTCACATCATTCTGTGATTCTATATTCCATGACCCATTTCATGCCAGAGATGACTGCTCAGCAACTGTTTGTAAATACAAACAATCTGTTTACTAACACAGGAATGTAAAATGCACTTTTCCTATTAAAAATAAAATAAGCAACTTTAATAGCAGAACAGCTTGAGTTTGAAGGTCAGGCTTTGGCATGGAAATAGTTCATGCCAAGAAGCAGAATCTTGGAGTCCTCTGATGAAAACTGGTAGTGATTTGACTGAGCCACAAGCCTTCAGAAATCACACTTAACACAAACAGGCATGTCTGAACAGCCGTTGCCTGGTATTGGCAAAAAGGTTGTAAATGCCTGTGAGGGTGATTCAGTGAAGTCCTCACCATTGCATGGAGGATGTGTGGGGAGGAGAGCTGCTGTGACATCTCCAGTCAGTTCAGGGTGTAGGAGTGGGCAGGATTTTGTGGCCATGTGGCTTAGGAGGGAACCACAGAATCACAGAATTGTTTTGGTTGGAGAAGATCTGTAAGATCATCGAGTCCCACTGTTACCTAACTCTGCCAAGGCTGGGGCTAAACCATGTCACTCAGCACCACATCTCTGCATCTCTTAAACACCTCCAGGGATGGGAATTCAACCACCTCCCTGGGGAGTCTGTTCCAGTGTTTAAGAACCTTTTCAGTCAAGAAATTTTTTTCTCATATTCAACCTAAACCTCCCATGGTATAAGTTGAGGCCATTTACTTTTGTTCTATCACTTGTCACTAGGGATAAGAGACCAACACTTCTCTGGCTCCAGGCTCCCTTCAGGGCATTGTGGAGAGCCAGGAGGTCTCCCATCAGCCTCCCTTTCTCCAGACTAAACAATCCCAGGTCCCTCAGCTGCTTTTCACCAGACCTGTTCTCCAGACCCTTCATTAACTTTATTGCCCTTCTCTGGACACACTCCAGCACTTCAATGTCTTTCTTGTAGTGGGAGCCCCAAAACTGAACACAGTACACGAGGTGTGGGCTCACCAGTGTTAGGTACTGGAGGACAATCACTTCCCCGGTCCTGCTGGCTACACTATTCCTTGTGCAGACTAGAATGCTGGTGGCCTTCCTGGCCACCTGGACAAACACTGGCTCATGTTCAGCCAGCTGTCAACAAACACCCCCAGGTCTTTGCTGGACACTTTCCAGACACGCTGCTCCAACCCTGGAGCTTTCGTGGGGTTGTTGTGACTCAGGTGCAGGACCCAGTACTTAGCCTTGTTGAATCTCATACAATTTGCCTCAGTCTATAAACCATCTTCATGAGTTAGTATTTGTACAAAAGAAGTGCATTCAGGAAGCCACTGTCTTGCTCAAGATTGTGTCATGTTTTGGTTTCAGTTAAATAGTGAAGACAACTTCAGGGTTGGGATTTTTTTACATCATCTTAGGTTTCACAGATGTAGTTTCATTTCCATCTTTTACTGTAGACTATCATTTGGATTTTGTAGTATTAGAATTAGCATTAGGAGGTGTATAAAGCTCATCTCACAGCTACTGACTCTTTTTGGCTGCCTGAAGAATGTCATTTACTTAATCCGTTCATCTGCAGCAGCAGCCTGGAAGGTGGAATTTGTCTGTGTGACATTTTTGTTGTTAGGATCTGCCAGCTTCACAGATTTGCTGTCATTGTAAATCAGGTTAGATTTTATTTAATTGAACCAGCTTATCTGCCATCCATACTAATTACTGTAGTTCATCTTAACTGCATGCACTTCTGTTTCCTTAAAGTTTCACAACCTGTGACAAATACAGGAATTCTTAAAATTCATTAATGTAAGCACGCAACTCAAATTCCATGTAAGTGGGCACATCCCATTAGATTTGGATGTGAGAGTGAAAAATACAGGATGGGTATGCCAGGGGCCTTATCCAGAACACAGATCTAGCTAAGGAATGCTGGAACAGGCTGTCCAGAGGGGTTGTGGAGTCTCCCTCTCTGGAGATATTCAAAACCTACCTGGACACATTCCTATGTGATCTGGTACAGGTGATCCTGCTTTGGCAGGGGTGTTGGACTGGATGAGCTTTTGAGGGCCCTTCCAGCCCCTGACATTGTGTGATTCTGTGTTTCCATAATGCTTCTCTTTGTATTTGATAGAAAGGTAGCACTACCCTTGCTGTGCTTTGTTTCATTTTCTGAACGAGACTCTGGGAACTGCACGGATGTGAACGAGCACCGTGTTCTGAAATGAGAGCCACTGGAGTTTGCAGTGTACATCCCAGGGGCATCAATGGAAACAGCAGAACATAGAATCATAGAGTCACAGAATGGTAAGGTTGGAAGGGACCTCAAGGATCATCTAGTTCCAACCCCCTGCCATAGGCAGGGACACCTCCCACTAGTACAGGTCACTCAAGGCCTCCTCCAACCTGGCCTTGAACACCTCCAGGGAGGGAGCAGCCACAACCTCCCTGGGCAACCTGTTCCAGTGCCTCACCACCCTCACTGGAAAGAACTTCCTCCTAACATCCAGTCTAAATCTCCCCTCTGCCAGTTTAAACCCATTGCCCCTTGTCCTGTCATTGCAAGACCTGGTTTTATGATTTTAGCTGGTTTGTAACTCAGACAATATCTTTCCCATTTATCATTTAATCATTAATATTAACTCCTGCCATTTTCCAATACTTTTGTTACTGCAACTTAGCCTGTTTGAGTTTCCTAGTAGGACCATTCTGTCTGCTCTCATGTTGATCATTTCAGTAACTGCAGACAGTAGCCATGAATCATTGTTTCCTCACTAACAAAGCTGTAGTCATGATTAATTTCCATTCACGGAGGCAAGAGGAGTCATTTTGGCTGATAGAATCATGGAATTATTTGTTGTAAGTTGGAAAAGACCCTTAGGAGCATTAAGTCCAACCATGATCTAACTCTACCACATCTACTGCTAAACCACACCCCTCAGCACCACATTTCTGCAGTTTTTAAACACCTGCAGGGATGGGGATTCAACTACCTCCCTGGGGAGCCTGTTCCAGTGTCAGAGAACCCATTCAGTCAAGTTTCTTCCAATATCCAGACTAAACCTCCCTTGGTACAACTTGAGGCTATTTCCTCTCATCCTATCACTTCATACTAGGGAAAAGAGACTAACAGCCACCTGGCTCTGACATCTTTTCAGTGAGTTGTAGAGAGCAATGCAGTCTCAGCTCAGCCTCCTCTACTCCAGACTAAACAATCCCAATTCCTTCTGCTACTCCTCATAGGAATTGTTTTCCAGACCCTATTTATCATAGTACCTGAGTAGTAAGTTGGTCTTCAACAGGTTTTCTTCTCCTCAGTTGTGAGGATATGATGCCTTTGTGTTGTCCTAGACTTGTGTGCAAAAACTGACTTGTCTTGAGGCAAAAAATATAGAACATAGACTCTTCTATTCCTGACTGATCTAAGGGCCTCAGTTACTGGGAAGGTGAAAACAAAAGCAAAGTGTTTCAAATGAAGCAAAGTAGGCAGGTAGCTTTTAACACAAGGTGCAGCAGCACCAAGCAATACAGTGACTCCAAGCCTAGCACTGAGAAAAGTTGCTTTGGAGCCAAAATAATACTGCTGTGTTGGCATAGTACAAGCCTCTGGCTAATTAGGCTTGTGAGCTGTGCACTACATTCTGCAAGAAAAGGTTGACTCAGGCACTAAACTGTGGGAGAAAATTAATGACTGTGTTTCCTAAGGAGGGAGCAGTTCATCTGTCCTTCTGTTCCTTGTGTAGTAACTCAAGCAGCTCTGGGCTGAGGGCACTGGGTTTTGCACTCCATTCCTAAATCTTTGTAGGGCTTGTCTTTATTCATCCAGATCTGGAGTACATTTCTGAGGTGAATTCCTTGTTCATCACTGCCTAAAACACCTCACATCATAGAGGAGGAACAGGGAGGTGACTGTCCTCCTGTACTCAGCACTGGTGAGGCTACACCTCGAGTACTGTGTCCAGTTTTGGGCCACTCACCACAGGAGGGATATTGAGGGACTGCAGCCTTGTTCAGAGAAGGGCAACAAGGCTCTAACAAGGGCTTAGAGCATCTGGCCTACAAAGAGTGTCTGAAGGAACTGGGGTTGTTCAGTCTAGAGAAGAGGAGTCAGAGGGGAGACTTCATTGCTCTCTACAGCTACCTGAAACGGAGGCTGGAGCAAGGACGGAGCAGCCTCTGCTCCTTGGTGTCAAGCAACAGGACTAGAGGAAATGGTTTCAAGCTGTGCTAGGGGAGGTTCAGGCTGGATGTTAGGAAATACTTCTTCATTGAAAGGGTTCTCAAACTTTGGAATGGTCTACCCAGTGCAGTGGTGGAGTCATCATCTCTGGAGGTGTTCAAGCAGCCACAGCATGTGGACCTGGCACTTAGGGACATGGTTTAGGGTTGACCCTTCAGTGCTGGGTCCAGGGTTGGACTGGATGATCTTTGAGGTCTCTTCCAACCAGATGTTTCTGTGATTCTGTTATATGCATAAACTGGGTTCCTTTTGGATGAAAACCAGGAATATAACTCTAGGATCTCACCTAATGTGCTCCATAAGTTTTGGGAGGTTGATCTCAATCCAAAGTAAAATGGATATTTCAGGTATGTCCATGCCATACCTATTTCAGTGGTGACATCAGTGGTGTCATCTCTCTGTGTCTTAACTCAGTTGACACCAGTCACAGCCAGTACCTAGCAAAATCCATCTCACACCTTACTTTTGTTGGGAAAGACAATAAAGTGTATTAGCACTGCAAGGTTGCATTACTGACCAAGGTTATTTTTGACAGGATGTTTCCTGAGTGATATGGTTGATATAAATGTGTTCAGATTAATCTGAACAGACAAAACTTAATCATAATTTTGGTGTCATTGCCATATTGTCCCCCGTTATCAAAACACAGGTCATTTTGCGTGGTAAGAATAATCTGATGTCAGTATGATGGCATTTAGTCAGAATTTATGTCAGCATTTAATATGATAGCAGGAATTGACTGAACCAAAAGATAACCATAAATAATGCCATCAGAAGCTTTCTTCCTTAAGAAGAAAGAAAGATTAAAGATGGGGAAGGAAGTAATATTTTGACACAATGTCTTTAATTCGTGTGATAGATTTATTTCTAAGGATGGAGATTTTTGGTTTGTTTTTTTTTTTATCTTTAATATATTTCTTTGTTCCATGGGATTTCTAATTCATAAAATTCAGCTTATTGAAAATTAAATAGAAAGCAAACTGAGAAATTCTGGCTGCTGAATTGCAAAATTAATTCATCTGCGCTCCGTTGAAATACGCTGCAATATTAGGGTGTAGATGAAGCCTAATGTGGCACTTGCAGGCACATCTATGTGTTTGTACAAGGTACAGTTTGGAGGTTAAATCCCAGCACTTGATTTTCATTAAGTTTGCATGTGTTTGGGCTCTTTATGTGCTAAACCTTATCTCTGAATAAAAGAAGAGAGTTCATGTAAATATGGTTTAGTACCAGCCTTGGTGGACTTAGGAAATGGTTGGACTTGATGATCTTAAAGCTCTTTTTCCAACCCAAACCATGCTATGATTGTTGCTAACACCTTTTTTCTCCACCACAGATACAATAGCTGAGAGGAATGCCCTAAGAGAACATGTGTATCCAAAGCTGAGAGAATTCTGCAGGGAAAACTATGGTCTGGAATTTCAGGTAGGTTTTCTTGTGTTGAATCCTGCTTTTTTTTTTTTTTTCTTGAAGATACCTCCATTAAAGCAAATAACATTTTAAAATGTCAGTAATGGCTTCAAACTGGAATAAGCTTGATTTTGATTAGATATGAGGAGGAAATTCTTCTCCATGAGGATGCTGAGACACTGGAACAGGTTGCCTAGAGAAGCTGTGGAGGCTCCAAGCCTGGAAATGTTGAAAGCCAGGCTGGATGGGGCCATGAGCAATCTGTAGGAGGTGTCCCTAGGTTGGAACTAGGTGATCTTTAAGGTCCCTTCCGACCTCAAACCATTTTAAGATTCTATGAAAAATCTCCTTTTGTATGTTAATTGTACTGATGTAGTAAACTTATTTTACTGTCATATTTCAGGTGAATTCTGAACAGACGAAATAAAAAAAAATAAAATAAAATAAAAACCCCACACAGTTTTACAATCCAACATTGTGGAAACAATGTGGCAACAAACTTTTGACTTTCACATTAGACACTTACTGAAACCAGGTCTATTTTAGATACTGGAAGTATTTCAGAAGAAGTAATGTTACATCTAACCTAATGTGTTGTAATTCTATAAACCATAATTAATGCAAGCTATTTTTGCTCTTCAGCCTGGAGAAGAGAAGGCTTCCAGGAGACCTTAGAGTAGCCTTCTAGTATCTGAAGGGGGCCTACAGGAAGGCTGTGGAGGGACTATTGACAAGGTCTTGCAATGACAGGACAAGGGGAATGGGTTTAAACTGGCAGAGGGGAGATGTAGACTGAATGTTAGGAGGAAGTTCTTTCCAGTGAGGGTGGTGAGGCACTGGAACAGGTTGCCCAGGGAGGTTGTGGCTGCTCCTTCCCTGGAGGTGTTCAAGGCCAGGTTGGAGGAGGCCTTGAGTGAGCTGTAGTAGTGGGAGGTGTCCCTGCCTATGGCAGGGGGTTGGAACTAGATGATCCTTGAGGTCCCTTCCAACCTTACCATTCTGTGATTCTATGATTCTATGATTACTGAAGTAGCACTCCCTGCATATTCACATAACTATAGGTAGGACTGGATGATCTTGGAGATCTCTTCCAACCTGGTTGATTCTATGATAATTCTTACAATTTAACTACAGGTTTGTCTTTCACTGAAATGTAAAAAATAAGTCAGCTAGGTGAATATTGAAACTGGTTACCAAAATCAGTTGAATGTGGAACATTTCAGCTGTGATTGTACACTGTGGAACTTGCTTCCTTCCATGTCAGTTGTAAAATCCCCTTTGCTTCAGTCAGTTCATGTTTTCCTTTGTTTTCTGGAAGGCATAGACCCATCTACACCTCTGCTAAGAACCAACTGGTGGTAAATACACTTGCATTTGATTTAAAACACCTGTGTTTGGGATCACAGTTTAAGTCATTTGTACCTTAAGTCACATACGTCCTAATTCAGGTTTCATCCAGTCCTGTAGATGTCAGCAGGCCTGGAGCTGGTTCTGTGCTGAGAGATACAAATAGAGCATGTGAGGATGCAAAACTATTTTCCAGATTTTTAAAACCCCTGGTTCTACGTCCTTAAACCTTCCTCACACACTAGTAGTAAGCTCCCATCTTAGTGACCCCAAAAACTCAGCTCCAGAGTGCAGCCTGGAAACATCTGATACCATTTCTGCAACATCCTGCTCCTCCCAGTGTATTATTCTTGATGAACATGCAGCTGTTTTTTTAATCCAAATAACAAGTTCTTAAATTAGGATATTTAATTTTAATTCCCTGAGTCACAGGGAGTTGCTGAATCTGCATAGTGGTAAATTCCAGAGGGATTTTTGATTATAGCTATAAAATAATTTCATCTGAAGGTCCTAGCTCATCAGCTGATTGGGAAGTCCCAGCTGCAGTGGTACATGCAAGGAATAGCAAAAGGTATTTAAATAATAAAGCATTTTTCTCCTGGTACTACGGTGTGATATTAATGGAAAATATAAACTGTTTCTCAGTCATCTTGAGGAGACATCTCAGCAGCAGGAGGGAAATGTCTCTTCCAAGTAGATCATAATCCACCAAATACTTTGTGAGAGGAAACATGTCTTTCTCCAAATGGATTGTAATGTAGTCTCC
This sequence comes from Eubucco bourcierii, assembly GCA_013396675.1. Lineage (NCBI taxonomy): Eukaryota > Metazoa > Chordata > Aves > Piciformes > Ramphastidae > Eubucco > Eubucco bourcierii. Next base: position 477,307 of record VWZE01018034.1, on the reverse strand, counting down.
AGGGGAGGAATAATTAAAGTTTAGTCTACTTGATATTCATGGAAGCAAATTATTTTATTATAAAGCTTCAACACCAGGAGCATCTCTGTGTGATATGAGGTCTGAGAGACAGCTCCACTGACACATTTCTGAACACAGTTAGAAAGCTCTCACATTTCTGTGGAAGCAAAGTAGGAAAACATGTACCAAAAAAAAAAATGCCCAGGGAGTGTAGTAAAGCATTTTGGAGGAGGCTTGGAGGTAGACCTTAGCAAAACAGACCTTAGCAAAACTGTTTGGGCTTATTTATTTGTTTTGTTTACTTTTTCTATTCCTGATAGAGTGAGTTTCTTAGCTTACCATCAACTGAGCTTCAACTTTACACTGAGGGTGGTGAGACACTGAAATAGGTTGTCCAGGGAGGTTATGGAAGCCTCTTCCCTGGAGGTGTTCAAGATCAGGCTGGTTGAAGCCTTGAGCAATCTGATCTAGTGAAGAGCATCCCTGGACATGTCAGGAGATTGAAACTAGATGATCTTGCAGGTCCCTTCCAACCCAAACCATTCTGTGAATTTATGAACTTAGTATCAAGATTAAAGTTTTCATTCCAGTGTGTCAAGAAAGCATTATGTAGTTTTCAGATGGAGGGATACATTTCTATTTCCCTGCACAGAGCAGAACATGTAACTGCTGTGTAATTTACTGATAAAACAAGCACTGCCCTGCCTGCTAGTACCAGAGATGCACTAAAATACAGGGTGTGCTGAAGACACCCTCTTCCTGATAGATCATGACCCAGATGAAATCCATTTGAGTGCATTTATTGCTCCAGCTTCCTCTGAGTCATCTGGCTGCTCTGGTAAGTGTTCTACTTGTTGCAAAGCAGGAGATCTGTCAGGTGTCATCAAGTTTGGGGGAGATGTTAGAGAACATGATGTGTGTAGAAACAGAACTGTAATATATTCAACTGCTCTATGAATCAGTTTGCTCAACGGGCTTCATTTTCCACTGAATCAGAAAATAGTTCTGACAAACAGGTGCTGGTGAAGGCAGAATGCAAGTAAGCTGAGAAAAAAATCTCTAGTGTGGTGTTTTGTACCTGGAATACAGAGTTCTTCAGAGGAGGATAAAAAAAGAGTTGTAATATAAACATTTGGAGAATAATTAATAACAGAATGGTCAGGCTTGGAAGGGACCCCAAGGATCATCCAGTTCTAACCCTTCCTACCATGGGCAGGGACAGCTCACACTAGATCAGGTTGCCCAGAGCCACATCCAGTCTAGCCTTAAAAACATCCATGGATGAGGCTTCCACCACCTCCCAGGGCAACCTGTTCCCATGTCTCACCACCCTCATGGTGAAGAACTTCTTCCTAACATCTCATCTAATCTAAATCTCCTCTAGCTTGGATACGTTCCCCCCTAGTTAATTAGCAGCACATTAGCTGCCCAGGGAGATGGTTGAATCCCCATCCCTAGAGGTGTTTAAAAGCCACAGAGATGTAGTGCTGAGGGACATGGTTTAGCACCAGACTTGGTAGAGTTAGAGAATGGTTGGACTCAGTGATTTTAAAGGATCTGACAAAGATAAAATTATTTCATTTGCTTTGAAAAATCTGTGAAACTGTAAGATTGGTAGGACAAAAGCTAAAAGAAGCAAAAGGAAGCACTGAATAAGGAATAAAAAGCCTCCATTAGGTGACTAGTGTGGAACTGAAGTAGACCAGTGTCAGCCCACTGTTTGTGAGTAGCTCTCACACAGGGCACTGGTTGTCATCTCACTTTGACAGACTTATTTGAAGTTGGAGTCAACGTTTGTCTCAATTTTACTAAACAGAAGTAAAAATGTACTTTAAGATACAGTTCAAAGGCTCACAGGATGTTAGTTGGAAGGGACCTCTGGAGATATTTGAATCCAACTGTCCTGCTAGAGCAGGACCATATAATTTAGTGCAGGTCACACAGGAACACATCCAGACAGGTCTTGAAAGTCTCTAGAGAAGGAGGCTCCACAACCTTTCTGGGGAGCCTGTTCCAGAGCTCCATAACCCTTACAGTAAAGAAGTTCCTCTTCATTTTTTCTTCCTGTTCCCTTTCTTTCATTTTGTAAACTTACTTATTTCAGCTAGCAGAAGGAATAACTGATAAGCCTCTCATTTTGGAATTCCTGATGCCTGTAGAGATATGATGGCTAAAATACTTCTTGCACGACAAAATGAATACACATTAAGATAGCATGGGCCAAAATTGTGTTGCTCAATGAAAATAATCCTGGGCTGCATCAAGAGCAGTGTGGGCAGCAGGGCAAGGGAGGGGATTCTGCCCCTTTACTCTGCTCTCGTCAGACCCCACCTGGAGTACTGTGTGCAGTTCTGGAGCTCCAGCAAAGGAAGGACAANCCAGGGAGGTTATGGCTGCTCCCTCCCTGGAGGTGTTCAAGGCCAGATTGGACGAGGCCTTGAGTGAGCTGTACTAGTGGGAGGTGTCCCTGCCTATGGCAGGGGGTTGGAACTAGATGGTCTTTGATGTCCCTTCCAACCTTACCCATTCTATGATTCTATGATTCTGTGTTGTAATGCAGAGAAGGAAGCCCCTATGAGATCTTCTATTCCAGAGAATTTGCAGTTCATTGACAGAGTTAGTGTGATTTCTGAACAGTTAATTAGAATAGAAATTGCTTTTATGTTTCAGATGGGCTCAGGCAGCACATTGCATTCATTCGACCAGCAATTCAAATATTTTTGACTGTATGCTAAGATGCTCTAATTTTATGACTGGAATACTTAAGTTCTGTCATACATCATTCAAGTAATCAGACAGCTGAATGCAATGTGAAGTTCAGTAATGAAGTCATATAGATAAGTAATGGAAGGGAGAGAGGAAAAAGGGAACACTTTTTTTCCTAATCACTTTTAACCTGCCTTCTTCCTAAAAAGAGAGCAGGAAAAGTCTGGGCTATAGAATCATAGAATCAGTCAGGGTTGGAAGGGACCACAAGGATCAGCCAGTTTCAACCCCCTGCCATGGGCAAGGACGCTTGACACTAGATCAGGCTGTCTAGAGCCTCGTCTAGCCTGGTCTTGAACACTTCCAGGAATGGGGCTTCCACCACCTTCCCTGGGCAACACATTCCGGTGTCTCACTACCCTGACAGTGAAATACTTCTTCCTAACATCCAGTCTGTCTCCCCACCTCCAGCTTTGTTCCATTCCTCCTAGTCCTGTCAGTCCTTGACAGCCTAAAAAGTCCCTCCCCAGCTTTCTTGTAGGCCCCCTTAAGATACTAAAAGGTCATAATAAGGTCACCATGGAGCCTTCTCCACTCCAGACTGAACAGCCCCAACTCCCTCAGTCTCTCCTCTTAGGAGAGGAGCTCCAGCCCTCTGATCATCCTTGTGGCCCTTCTCTGGACACATCCCAGCACATCCATATCCCTCTTACATTAGAGGCTCCAGAACTGGACACAGTACTCCAGGTGAGGTCTTACCAGTGCAGAGCAGAGGGGAAATAAGAAGGCTGCTTGAGACGCAGTTTTGTAAAGTTGAAGCTGCTTGTTTCAGCAGAATTTTGGAAGAGAGCTCACGTAAAAAACAAATATATTAAGTGTATTTTCTTGGCAGTGTAGCTGGAATGTATCTTATACACGGGGCTGTTTCACTCATCATCAGTCAGACTGTATGTTACCTCTCTTGTTTGGCAACAGCATGCCCACTCCAGCAAACACTGACACACATCCCAAACTTTTCTGGCAGAAGAAACCAACGAGGCTGTTGGTAGTAAAATTAAACATGGGCATAAATGCATCTAGGATTAGGTTTTAAACCTTGGCATTTGTTGTTAGGAGAAGTTTCCCAGATTACCCAGGTGTAGGCTGGTAAATTTTTCAGCAACTTGGTATTCATTTGTATTTTAGGTCTTCAGGACAATTTTGTTATCTGTTTAGGCAGCAGCTAGTTTCTTGGTTCTGTTACTTAGGGAAACAGCAGAGTGCTTCCACAGCATAAATCATATTACAATAAACATTACTGTCATATCTTCATGTATTAATACCATTATTTTGATTCATTTCTTTATCTATCCATTTGGATTTTTTTTTGTTCAAGGTCCATACATGATACTAATTTCTTTTATCTATTCATTTGGACTTCTTTTGTTCAAAGTACACACTTAATATTAATTTTATTTTTACCTATCCATTTGGAATTTTTCTGTTGATGGTACACACAGAATCACAGAATGTTAGAGGGTGGAGGGGACCTCCAGAGATCATTGAGTCCAGCTCCCCTGTCAAAAGTAGGATCATGCACATGATGCTACATTTTTTTAGCTATCCATTTGGACTTTTTTTTGTTCAAGGTACACACATAATGTTATATTTATTTTTTTTACCTATACCTTTGGACTTTTTTTGTTCAAGGCACACACATAATGTTATTTTTTTTACCTATCCATTTGGACTTTTTTTGTTCAAGGCACACACATAATGTTAATTTCTTTAGCTATCCATCTGGACTTGTTTTGTTCAAGGCACATACACAATGTTAATTTTTTTAGCTACCCATTTGGACTTTTTTTTTTTGTTCAAGGTAAACACATGACACTGACAACAGTTGCTTAAATGAGAGAAAAGGAGCATACACCAGAAGTTTTGTTCTAAAAGAAATGCATACATATGATTTCTACTCTTCCCTCAGTAAGAATTCAGTCTTTTAGTTAAAATATGTAGTGAAATCTCACTTCATCGCTTAATTTGTTCCAAGAAGTTTTAACATCCATATTCCAGTTTCTTCCAGGAGTTTGTTTGCAACTAATTAGCATAACAAAACGGAGACAGTATCTAGAGATGAAAGGCAGAACAGCAAGCTGTCTGCCACTGCTTATCTCTCATCTGTGCTCCCAAAGTAACAAGAGCAGCTGACAAAGGAAGTACATTATTACAGAGCTCCACATCGTCTTTCTTTATAGCCATGTGCAAGTGACTCAGGGTGTCAAGTCATGGTCTTGACTGTGCTCCATAGCAAAACTTCCATTCATTTCCAGGATTTTATCAATGCTTTTGCTATTATCCTTACCTATCCATTCTGTGCAGTCCAGCAGCAAAATAAAGACTATATCAAATCAAGATCTTGTCATGCTAAGCTCTGCACAAAAAATATGAAGAGGAAATAAGAGACTGTCTCAGGAGGGACTACCTGGGAAGGAAAGTAAGAGACCTGAGTTGTCATTTATCATAGAATGACAGAATCATAGAATGGTAAGGTTGGAAGGGACCTCAAGGATCATCTAGTTCCAACCCCCTGCCATAGGCAGGGACACCTCCCACTAGTACAGCTCACTCAAGGCCTTGTCCAACCTGGCCTTGAACACCTCTAGGGAGGGAGCAGCCACAACCTCCCTGGGCAACCTGTGCCAGTGTCTCACCACCCTCACTGTAAAGAACTTCCTCCTAACACCCAGTTTAAATCTCCCCTCTGCCAGTTCAAACCCATTGCAAGACCTTGTAAATAATCCCTCCCCAGCCTTCCTGTAGGCCCCCTTCAGATACTGGAAGGCTCTGGAAACCTTGCCAGTCGCTGTCAGGACTGCTTACAGAGGTCACTGCCTTTGACAAGACTTAGCAGTACATGAAATGTTGACCAAGTTGATTTTTAATTTGATGGGTAAAAAGGGCATCTGATAGAGTACCAACGTTGCCTCCTCTTTTCCAGGTCATAGACTTATACTGGGGAGTTGAAGCAGATGAATGGGACAGTCCTGAGCTGCAGAAGACTCGGATGAAGCTGTTAGAAGATTGCTTGAAAAGTTCTGCAGGTCCATGTTTTGTTGTGGGTATAAAAATACTGTTTTACTTTACCACAAAAACGTAACTAGCATGCACAATTCAGTGACAAATGCATTCTCTTTTTTCTGTTTGATATTCCTGACTGTACATTTGCTGTTCTTCATCCAAATGTTTCCCTACGTAGCACTGTAGACTAGCAGTGATTATTCAGTGTTAGTGGAAAGAAAAGAAGGATCTGTAATGATCAGTTCCCATTGCAAGATGGATTTAGAAACCACAGGGTACACCTGTGCTGCTGTCCCTACAGAAGTATGGACTACTTGCTTAAGGAGGCCATTAATTAATTCTTGGCACTTGTCACACATACATTATCAGCTGGCCTAGGAGGACTTACAAAAGGAGAGCAGCCCAAACTTGTCTTCTGTGATCTTTGTTTTGCTTGTTTGTTGTAAATCCAGGACAAGGTAAGATCCAGGTAAGAGACTGTGAAAAGGCTGGAGGTTGGTGACTCTTTCAGTCAAGTTTCATCTAATGTCCAACCTAAAGATCCCATGATGAAACTTGAGGCCATTTCCTCTCCTCCTATCACTTATTACCAGAGAGAAGAGACCAACACCCACCTGGCTCCAGCCTCCTTTCAAGGAGTTGTAGAAAGGGAGAAGATCTCCCCACAGCCTACTTTTCTCTAAGCTAAACAACCTCAGTTCCCTCAGCCGCTCCTCACCAGACCTGTGCTCCAGACCCTTCACCAGCTTCATTGCTCTTCTCTGGACTTGCTCCAGCACCTCAATGCCTGTCTTGCAGTGATGGCCCCAAAAGTGAACACAAGTACTCAAAGATAGAAGAATTTCACTGGCACAGAGTAAGATTCAGAAGTAGACCTTAAAGCAGCCTTCCAGTATTTGAAGTGAGCTACAGGAGAGCTGGAGAAGGGCTTTAGACAAAGACCTGTAATGATAGGATGAAGGGTAATAGCTTCAAATTGGAAGAAAATGGATTGAGATATGAGGAAGAAATTCTTCCCCATGAGGGTGGTGAGACACTGGAACAGGTTGCCCCGAGAATCTGTGAAGGCTTCAAGTGTTGAAATCCAGGTTGGACAGGGCCTTGAGCAAGCTGGTTTAGTAGAAGGTGTCTGCCCATGGCAGGGAGGTTGGAACTAGAAGATCTTTATGATCCCTTCCAACCAAAGCAGTCTATGAATCTATATTAAGGTAACTCTCAAGCTGAATTAACATCTGTAAAACCTCACTCACGTTTGAGAAGACAATCAATGTTATTTTAAGACAAAGTGCTTGCAGAGAGGAAAACAGGCATCCTGCCTTCATTGGATAAATTCAATTCCACTTTTGTTCTAGTGCTGAAGACGTACCAGAGCACACAGGGCAAAGACAGACTTGTTCAGTATCTGTCAGGCTGGATGTTTTCAAGATGCCTCATCCTTCTTAACAAATTTGTTGGTTATACAATTATAGAAGTTTTACTGAACTACAGGGGTTTTGCTTTTACATGTCTTCATTACAAGGATTGTTCTGAAAGTAAATGAGCATTGCTTCTGTTTACTGCTGATGTACTACTGCTTGTCCTCTCCATAGTCCCTTGTCACAGCTGGTAAGGTAGTGGAACTGCTCATCACTCAGGTGTCTAAAGAACACCTGCCATTCTTCTTTGATAGCTTTAATGCCAACTTATTAGCTGGAGTTTTGGTGTTAAGATTTCAATGGAAAGCAATTTTAAGACCATCCCTTTGCTATTCCAATTTTTTTTTTTTTCATATTTACTAAGAAAATAATCTAGAGAAGCTAGATTTCTCCTCTGTACACAGCTAAGTGAACTCTGACTTGTCACAATGAGATAAAGAAGGGTTCTGAAAAAAATGTCAAGTCATAGAATCATGGAATGGCTTCGGTTGGAAAGGAGCTCAGAGATACCTATTCCAAATCCCCTGCCATATACAGGGACTCCTTTCAACTAGACCTGGTTGCCCAAGGCCTCATCCAATCTGTCCTTAAACACCTCCACAGAGAGGACATCCACAACCACTCTGAGAAACCTATTCCAGAGTCTAAACACCCTAGTACTGAAGAACTTCTTCCTAAGATCCAGTCTAAACCTACTCTCCCTCAGCTTAAAACCATTCCCCTTTGTCCTATCATGAGCCACCCTTATGAAAAGTCTCTCTTCAGCCTTTCTGTTGGTTCCCTTCAGATGCTGGAAGGCAGCTGTAAAGGATCCCCTCAGCATCTTCTCATCTCCAGTCTGAACAACTACTACAGGTCCCCCAGCCTGTCCTCATAGCAGAGGTTCTTCAGCCCTTGGATCATCCTTGTGGCCATGATTTTGTTTGATTTTTTCGTATGGGAAGAAATTTGAAAAATGTAGTGAACTAAGAGCACAGAATCCCATGGGAATGGAGGGGATACAAAGCACTGCCTGCTGTGGAGACTGCAAATAATGTCTCTCCATGCCAGATAGGCAAAGAACAAGCTATAGCATGTGTTGTTCTATACTTTCATCACACCCTTACAACCACACTGTTGCCTCTGTTTCATTCATCTACTTGCCTCACTGTCATTTACCTTTAGAACCCTGGGAAACAAAGGGCATCCTCAGCATTTGATGTAGTGAGTGCAGCTCTTGGAGATCTGAGTCTGGGCTGAGTTTGATGCTGTCAAGACACTGTTTTTCACAAGGACACACTGGCCCAGATCTCTAGACAGTTTGGGTAGCTTCCATCTTTCATGACTAAATTTAGTTTTCTGGGTTTAGTTTTCTATTTTTTATCTTCCCTTTGATGAAGAAACAGAGTTGGAGCAGCAAGTCATGGCACTGTAGCAACACCCAGTGTCCTTAGGCATGGATGTTCTCAGACAGTGAAGGAAACCTCTTCATGTGCCATTGCTGCATATTTTAGCAGCTCAGAATTTTGAAGCTGTTAAGGAGTGTATGCCCAAAATTGTTACTGAGCAAAGAAATCAAGGCAAAACATGAATTTAAAACAGAATAGAAGTTAAGGAAGAGGCTACAGTGAAACAACAACTTCAGTATTGATTCCAGGTTCTCCAGGCCATGGTGCTAGCTCTCCCAGTCAGTAAGCTGGCAAAACCTATAGCTGAAAGAGGCCTACAAGAAAGCTAGGAAGAGACATTTTACAAGGCCTTGTAGTGATGAGAGGGAATCAATTGAAGCTTGAGGAGAGCAGATTTAGACTGGAGATCAGAAAGAAATTCTTTACACTGAATGAAGGTGGCGAGACACTGGAACAGGCTGCCCAGGGAGGTTGTAGATGCTCCCTCCCTGAAGGTGTTCAAGGTTAGGCTGGATGAAGCCTTGAGCAGCCTGGTGTGGTGAGAGGTGTCCCTGACAATGCCAGCAGGGTTAGAACTAGGTGATCTTTCAGGTCACTTCCAACTCAAACCATTCTATGAATTTATGAATAACTAGAGAAATCTTTTTATGCACTTTCATTTTCTGCTTTGTTCACAGAATCACAGAATGTTAGGGGTTGGAATGGACCTCTGGAGATCATCTATGAACTTGATGATTTCTGGAGGTCCCTTCCAACCTCTAACATTCTGTGATTCTGTGATCCTGCCGGAGCAGGATCACCTAGGGCAGGCTGCTCAGGAGCACATCCAGGCAGGTTTTGAAAGTCTCTAGAGAAGGAGACTCCACAACCTCTCCAGGCAGCCTTCTCCAATGCTCCAGCACCCTCACTGTCAACAAGTTTCTCCTCATGTTGAGGTGGCACCTCCTGTGTTTCAACCTGCATTTATTGTTCCTTCTCCTGTCATTGTACCTTATTGTTATGCAGTTTCTTTATTTACAATACAAATCAAAGACAACAAGCACAATTTTAATTTATAATAACATAATTTAAACCTGCTTTTGGCACTGCAGGATTTGGGCAACTTCCCATTTTTTGGAGATAGTTTTACAAAATGTGCCACTTCCATTTCAGCTGAGTATTTCATTTTCATTTCCATTTACCACTTTTTTTGATTCAGACACAGTCTTGGGATTAAAGCAGACTGCTTAAAATTAACTAGCAGATATGGACTGATTTTAGAAAGTGTTTCTTTATGGCACTTGGTGCTTGCATTGTGGTATCACATGGAAAGAAAATGGAATTCACAGAATCACAGAATGAAAGGGGTTGAAAGGGAACTCCAGTGATCATCATGTTCAACACCCCTGCTAAAGCAGGATCCCCTAGGGCAGGCCACATAGGAACACATCCAGGCAGGTTTTGAAACTCTCCAGGAAGGAGACTCTACAAGCTCTCTGAGCAGCCTGTTTCAGTGCTCTGGCACCATCAGCATGAAGAAGTCTCGCCTTGTGTTGCGGTAGAACCTATTGTATTCTAGTTTGCAACCACTGCCTCTCATCTTACCACAGGGCACCACTGAAGAGAGACTGGCCCCTTCTTGACACCCACCTTTCAGATATTTGTAAACATTAATAAGATCCCACCTCAGTTTTCTCCAGGCCAAAACAACCCCGGGTCTCTCAGATGTCCTAGTCCCTTCATCATCCTTGTAGCCCTCCATTGGACTCTCTCTAATATTTCCCTGTCTGTCTTGAACTGAGGAGCCCAAAACTGGACACAATACTACAGATGTGGCCTCAATAGGGCAGAGCAGAGTGGGAGGAGAACCTCCCTCAACCTGCTGGACAGACTTTTCATAATGCACTCAGTAGTGATCATCAATGGGATTTGCTTCTTACAGATCTAGTCTGGACACTTTTAATAACTAGTAGAAAGATATAGGTAGCTCTGTAAATATGAGTCACCTCCTGGATGACAGTTTTTCCATTAACAGCAAGGAGGCACTAAGGTGTTGGACTAATAATTTAGGAAGCCAAGTACAGTGCTTGATACCAATTAAGGCACCGAGCTCTTTAGGGTGTCTTTAGCCTGTAATGAGTATTTGCAGAATAGGCTTGCTGCCCTTTTATCAGGGATGCCTGATATACACTCCAGCTTGTAGAATCCTACAATTATAGAATGGTTTTGTTTGGAAAGGACTTTTAAGATCACCAAATCCAACCTACCTAACTCTACTAAGTCTGCTGTTAAACCATGTCCCTCAGCACCATGTCTCTGCAGCTTTGAAACACCTCCAGGGATGGGGATTCCATCACCTCTCTGGGAACCTGTTCCAGTGTTTGAGAAACCTTTCAGTCAGGAAGTTTCTCCAAATACCCAATCTAAACTTATGCCTTAGTTCAGATGAGAGAACTGGCAGGCTTCTCTGCACTTCTCTTCAAACACGCCCTGCAAGTTCTAACACATGGGTGCTCTCTTCCATCTGTGCAGCACCACACAGTCTCTGCCTGAACTGCTGTTCTCGCATGACTGTGTCCTGAAAATGTGTGAAATGAAAGGGATAAATGTAAATTAAATAGTTTGTAGCCTGCCACGATTTGCTTGATTTGATGCGTTTGCACAAACCTAAGAGATTCTCTCCACCCAACATTTAAATCATCTGGTCCCAAAAAGAGTAAAAGCATTTTCTACCTGCTCCAAACAGCTGTTGTAATTTACATTATTCCTCTCCAATTATGGACAGCTTGTTGTTAATTTCAGCATTAATAAACCATTTAAAAGACAGATCATTATAAAAGAGAGATTCATGTTGGAATTATGTATTAGCAATTTACAATATTTGGCATGTCCTTAAACCACCCTGAAACTGAATTAAAAATATGGAAAATTGAGGAGTGAAATGTTTTTTACATCCCTACAGTGCAATGCATGCTTTAATCAGCCCATGAAGTACACTGCTACTTGGTTCTCTTTGCTTAGGACAAATGGCTGATCATTAATTCTGATCACATTCCAGCTCAGAGAAAATTCCAAATGATATTACTCCAGCTCTGCTTAATCTTGTCGACTCCCATTTTAGTTCTGATGTTACATTAGGATTTATTCCTAATGTGAAAACCAACTATATCCAGGTTCTGGGACACCTGAGTTACATTTTGCTTTTGCTCTCTGGTAAAATGGCCATAGTTTGAGTCAGGAAGGCTGAAGTCAGGCAAATGTATTTGTAGTGAGAGAGTTTATGGGGACTGCCCAGCACCCAGTGCTCCCAAGAAATTCAGCAGAAGTGGCATGTGCTTGGTGCATTTCAGAACTGAATTTTCCTCTAGGAAGTAGCTCTGCAAGTAGTTTTTAAGTGAATGAGGAGAAATAGAATCACAGAATCACAGAATTGTTTTGGTTGGAAAAGACCTTTAAGATTATTAAATCCAACCATAACCTAACTCTGACAGGTCTGGGGCTAAACCATGCCACTCAGCACCACATCTTTGTGGATTTCAAACACCTCCAGGGACAGGGATTCAACCCCTCCCTGGGGAGTCTGTTCCAATCTTTGAGAACCCTTTCAGCCAAGAATTTTTTTCTAATATACATCCTAAACCTCCCCTGGTGCAACTTGAGGCCATTTCCTCTAATCCTCAATAGCTGGAACCAGACATTGCAGGATATCCCACCACTCCCAATAAACATTCCAAAAACCAAATACCAGACTGAATTTTCTTCTCAGACTGCATCTGACTCAAATAACAACTCCCTTTAATATAAGTGGGTTTGGTGTCATACAGCATGTCAGGAATTGCTCCCTGGAACTTGTTGACATTAATCTGAAGTGAAGTGCATGTCTGTGGACACTAATCCTGTTTTAGATAGACTTGGCCATCAGGAAAGATTTTTCTGTGAATGTCAAAGTGGAGCTTTGTATATTTTTTTCAATTCTTCAGAACAGAAAAAGCTTTTAAAGACAGGAGTATGCAACCTTCCCCTCAGCAAGACCTGGTCTTGTTTCACAGCCTCCAGACTAACAAGCAAAGGTTGTACACCCATTTCCTTGCTGTTTGTCTCTGAACACCACACATAACACCGAGTGGAATCAAGCACAGGGTGAAATTCTGTGATTAAGCTATTGTGAGTGAGTTCCTTGATGTGCTTTAGGGCTGGGAATGTATTTTCCTGTCAATCATTTCTGATTCTCTAAATCTAAAATCTAGAGTCTAAAAATGCTTACCCATTTTTTTAAACATCTCCCACTGAAAAGATTCATCAGGCAGCATTTCGGTGGAACACAGAAACTTCATGGGCTTTGATGTGATGTTAAAATAGTTTACTTTTTTCAGCCTACACTCATATTTTCTGCTAAACCACTGTAATTTTTTTTTCTTGACAGTAAGAGAATTTTTGGTGCTGCCTTCCAGAAAGGTTAGGCATTATATTTAAAATAAATGACCATGTTAGTGAGAAGAAGATTAGCATGAGCTCAGATTTCCATCATTCTATGTATAAAGTGTAGAAGAAAAAAAACAGTTTACATGACATGTATGTTTTCTCTTGACCCTCAGGAGCTTTGCCAAACCATCTTCTGAGGTAGTACTGTCACAAGCTAGATGTATTGTTCTGCTCTACAAATAAAACTGTAGACCAGAAAGGCAGCATTGGCTATTCTCCAGAAGTAAGAAGGGGAGGGGGCTGTGAAATCCTAAATCTTGCAGTCTGTTTTGTGTAAAAAAAGGCTAAACTTTACCATATTTAAGCAGCTGTTGGTAAGTTCAAAGAGAACTCTTAATGATATTGCTTGCACCTCAGCTATATACCCTCACTTTCCTCAAATACAGCAACTCACTTCAGAGATTCACAGATTCACAGAACAGCTTGAGTTGGAAGGGACCTTGAAGGTCATCTAATTCTAAACCCTCTGCCATGGAGAGGGACACCTTCTGCTAGCCCAGATTCCTCAAGGCCTCATCCAATCTGGCCTTGAACACCTCCAGGAAAGGGGCAATTCATGACCTCTATGGGCAACCTGTTCCATTGTCTCACCACCCTCACTGTAAGGAATTTCTTTCTAATATGCAGCTAAAATCTGTCCTCCTCAAGCTTCAATCCATTCCCCCTCATCCTATCACAACAAGCCCTTGTAAAAAGTCCCTTCCCAACTTTCTTGTAGCCCCCTTCCTGTACTAGAAAGTTGCTATGAGCAACAGACCCAGAAACAGCTATCCACAAATCAACCAGCTCAGTTTTCCGTCTGATTATTGCTAAACCCACCTAACAGTAACTCATTAAAATATTCCAGTTATCCTCAAACCAGCACAGCCTCAGACCATCAATCCAGTCTGGGCAGGTTCCTCTACCCTCAGGCAGATCAACACTTCCATCCAACTTAGTGTCATCTGTGAATTTACTGAGGATGCAACAAATCCCTTATCCCTATTAATAAAGATGTAAAGAGAACTGGTCCCAGTACTGAGTCCTGGGGCACACCACTTGTTACTCGCTGCCAACTGGATTTAACTCCCTTCACCACCACTCTTTGGGCCCGGCCATCCAGCTAGTTTTTCACCCAGTGAAGTGTCCATCCATCCAAGCCAGTTTCCCCAGAAGGATGCTGTGGGAACGAATGCCAAAGGCTTTACTAAAGTCCAGGTAAACAACATCCACAGCCATTCCTTCATCCACTAAGCAGGTCAGCTTGTTGTGAGGAGGTACTATGGAGATGCAATGGAGCTTGTAATTATGATGAGTAACGTGCATGTTCTTTTCTTGTCAACTGCTTTGCATACCATAGAAATTACTGTTTTAAAGAATTTAGAATAATAGTGCAGCTCCTGGCTGGGAAACCAGTTCACTTTTGAAGAGCACAGTCTGTGCCTCTCGGCATTCCGTTGCGTGGCGTAGGCAAGGTAGTGTTTTAATGAGAGAAGTGTCGCGACCTGATGTTCTTTGCCATATTTCATTTGTTTCCCCTGGGGATTTGCTACAGGATTTTTTAACATTTAGCTAATGACTTGACCTATTCCCTGCAGGCAGTATCTAGCATTTAGTGCTTGTACACTTACAATTACCTGATTACCTTTTAGTTAAAAATTAGTGTTAGCAAAGGCATGAAGATATTCCAGTGGCAAGCTACTGTAGGCAAGGTTTGATTTTAAGCTATTCTAGTCTTGAAGGTGTATGGTATGTAAAAGCTAAGAGGACACATAAAGGTGAAGTTTTTCATCTGTATTATAAATAGAAAACTAATATTGGGTAAAAATGAAGAACGAGAGGTTTTGGAATGCGGCAGTTCTGGAGGTGGCTTTATGAACAGATGGATCTGTATTTAATTTAAATGAAATTAGAAGGTTTAACATTCTCATTGTAATATTTGGTGATGTGAATTAACTGTAAAGATTGTTGACACTTTGAATACTTAAAGCAATACTGTTCTTCATCAACTTCAGGCAAGGGTGTAAGGGGTGTCGTTTATAAAGCCAAGAGAAGCTTTCATTTGTGTCATCACAATGCTTGGTTTAGTCTCTTTTTCTTCAGTTCAGCTTTTTTTGAAGATCCCTTTTACATTTTCCTTTCTCTCCTTAGCTGTAATTAAAGTTTAGATTATTGGTTCCTTTCAAAGGAATTTGTTCCTTTCATCCCGTAACTACACTACTGCCCTTTCTAACCTCCCACAAATTTATAATATATTAATAAAGCAGGATGGAAAAAAAAAAAAAACAGAGATGTGATGCTGAGGGATGTGGCTTAGCAGCAGGCTTGGGTAAAGTTAGTCGTTGGACTTAATCCTAAAGGACCTTCCCAATCAAAATGATTCTGTGATTCTATGATTCTATTAAATTTTATTTTGTTCTGTATTAATAAAAGGTATTGTATTAGGGGTCCTGGGCATGTTAGTGATGAAGTCTAATCATAGTGCAGTATGAGTCCAGCGTATCAAGAGCACATCCAAATCTGGTTTCCTCTTCTTGTGACTGTGCCTATAATTTTAATGTCTTTGTATTCCAAGAAAATCAGAGGGGAAAATATTCCCCATCTGGATGTAACCAGTAATTTCTTACTCATTTAATAGGAACTTCAACCTTGGAATCAGCTAAGCTAATAAGACTACTGTTGATTTTTACCCTGTGTTAATTCATAGATTCATGAAGTGGTTTGGATTGGAAGGGACCTTAAAGATCATCTAGTTCCAACCCCCCTGCCATGGGCAGGGACACCTCCTAGCTAGACTGGGTTGGTCAGGGCCTCATCCACCTTGGCCTTGAACACCTCCAGAAGCTTCCATGACTTCCCTGAGCAGCCTATTCCAGTGTCTCACCACCCTCACTGTAAAGAATTTCTTTCTAATACCCAGTCTAAATATGCCCTCCCTGTGCATCAATCCATTTAAAGTTCCATAAAGTTTTGTTAGATACAAATAGTTGCTGAGGTATTTATGCATGTTTGGCTGCCTGGTAGCTTTAAACACTTCAATTAACCTTCAATCTTACGCATCTTTAATTTGTTGGTTTACTATTAAAGGAAAATGACTCATCAGGTGGGAGATTTTGATTCACAAGTCTACATATAAAGCTGTCTCTTGGTACTGAACATAGCATAAATATTACTGTTCCCTTTAAAAATAATTTCCTATAATCATCATCAAAGTGCAGCAATGTTGTTATCACACATCGAAGTTGGAAGCTACTGCTGTAGAGCGGTGGGATAGTTTTCACACAGGTCTGAAGTAACAGTATTGTCATTTGCAGACTGAGTAGGAAACAACGTGAAGGTTGTGAGAAATTGTATTTTCCCAGAAGGAGCAGAGAGGCATTGGAATAGGCTGCCCAGGGAGGTGGTGGAGTCACCAACCCTGGATGTGTTTAAAGGCCGTTTGGATGTGGTGCTTGGGGATATGGTTTAGAATCATAGAATCATAGAATGGTAAGGTTGGAAGGGACCTCAAGGATCATCTAGTTCCAACCCCCTGCCATAGGCAGGGGTTTAGGGTGAACCTTGCAGAGTAGGGATATCAGTTGGATTTGGTGATCCTGAGGGGCTTTTCCAACCTGGATGTTTCAGTGTGATTCTGTGATCCTCAGTGATTGAAGTATTCTCATCGTGTCCAAGTTCCTTTTTATTGTGTTTCATTCTACTAGCCAAGAGGATGATCCCTAACACAGGATTATTTACGTAATGTCTATTGCAGTGACAGACAAGATAGAAGGAAAAAACATCTTTCTCTTCATTCTAAAGTACTGCCTTTTGTTATTTACTTCCCTGTAGTACAGAGAGGAAAGAGAACAGCGTGTACTGTACCAGAGAAGCAGAAAAGTACACAGAATAATTCCAAAACAAATCTAGCTGATTAAATGCAGTACATTAAACCCAGACATTTTAGTGTTGACATTTTTGTATGGCTAATGAAGGACCCAGCTATTGGTCTTTGCTTGGGCAACTGTCTATTGAATCCACTGGACTTCAATCCAGAAAAAAAGAGCAACCTAATGAATCTCAAGTAATAATTGCTTTGAGATAATTACAACATTTGCATGGCAAAGCTCCTCTGAGAGGAATTTGTGAGGTTTCTACACCAACCTGAATGTGCAAATGCTTGCAATTCAGCACCATATGAGTTATTAACCTCACTTGGGTAAAGAAGGAAAATAATATTATATTTTATTTAACCTTTACAGTGTCAGAATTTTAAAATTACAGGGCTCTATGAATAGATCAGAATAGTAAAAATTACACATTTTCACCAGTTACCTCATTATGTGAAGGAGCAAAGTAGCACTCTATAAGGAGAGCTACTGGTTAGAATGATCACTTGGAATAAATTGCTATGATTTAATTCTAGTTACTGGATGCATTTGTTGCTTTCTCCTAGCTCCTTGATGTGCCTCTGAATGAAGCTACTCTGGAATACAAATGGGCAGCCAGACAAACCTGTTTCCTCTAATGCCTTTCTGTTGGAGCACCTTCTTGGAGGACTGGGGTGCTGGGACTTTGGTCAGGGACTCAAATGTGCAGAGTATGAACTGCCACTATTCCTATCGTCCATTATCTCTCCTAAGCAGTAGACACTGACTTGTTTCTGTCCACCAGCTCTTTGTCACTGCTCCTCTGTTGATGGTTTACCATCAAAGCAAGCTCTATATGCATGTGAGCTCTTCCTGACCTGCTGCAGGCAGAAATAAGACAGGTTAATTTAGACAGTGTGAGCTAACTGCAGTGATTTGGCCTGGAAGAGCCTAGGAGGTGTTCATGCACACTACTCTGACCTCTCTGCTCTGAAGCTACAGCACCTAGCATGATGCAGCCTTCCAGTATTTGAAGGGAGAGCTAGAAAGGGACATTGGAAATGACATGGAATGGCAGGATGACAGGTAATGGCTTCAAACCGAAAGATGCTCAACCGATGTGAGATGTTAGGAAGAAATTCTTACCCATGGGAGCAGTGCAGCACTGGAACAGGTTGCCCAGAGAAGTTGTGGAGGGTCCAAGGTGGAAGTGTTGGAAGACAGGTTGGATGGGGCCTTGAACAAGCTGCTCTAGCAGGAGGTGTCTGTACCCATGGTGGGAGTAGAACTGGATGATCTTTAAAGTGCCTTCCAACCCAAAGTATTCTAGGATTTTATGAGACCCTTGAGTACTTTCAGCACAACTGGATTCAGAAAAGAGGTCTGCAGCTTCATGCTTTTATAATGGCTGAGGGAAGCTTCATCATCATCAGTTATTGATTGTCAAGGTTTTTAGTTACAGATGCAAAAAATCTTGAACAGCTTCTTATTATGATGAGTGCTTTAACATTTGTACTATTTACAAACAAGGTCATTTATATTTTTTGGGTACCACTGTACTTGCATTAGTGTTACCTTACTAACATCTTGCTGATTCAGATCAAGGCGCCGATACTCTCATTAACTGAGTCTTTCTGAATACATTTAAATAAAGAAAAATCCTACTTCAAAGGAAGTGACAGTTCTCATTGACTTCTCTGGACCAATATTTGAATGCAGAATTAAGCTGATGATCACAAATTTGTCAAAAGAATGCAGGAATGTCCTGCAACTTTATCTTCTATAAAGCTTTTATCCAGTCTCTTTTTATAAATATTTATGCACAGCAGAATATGGAAATACATTCAAAAATTCAAAAACATTTGTTCACAGAATTATAACCAGTATTTTAATCCTCAGTTTTGAATGGGGAAAATCTTCTGTGCCACAGTTTCAGAAATTACTTCCTCAAACCTTTGCCTGCATAGAATCACAGAATCATAGAATGGCTTAGGTTGGAAGGGAGCTCAGAGATCATCTACTCAGCCCCCTGCCATGAGCAGAGATTTGGCTGCCCAAGGCCTCATCCAGTCTGGTCTTAAACACCTCCAGGGAGGAGGCATCCACAACCACTCTGGGCAACCTATTCCAGAGTCTCACCACCCTCATACTGAAGAACTTCTTCCTAAGATCCAGCCCAAACCTACTCTTTCTTAGCTTAAAACCATCCCCCCTTGTCCTGTTGCTAGATGTCCTTATGAAGAGTCCCTGAACAGCTCTCCTGTAGGCTGCCTTTGGCATTTTCATGCCAAATATGTACAATTAGATACTGAAATTTCTATTTCTGTTTGGTAGTTGATCAAAAACACTTTTCCCTTGCCCCTTTGCTCCCTCAACTGAACAGCTGCTGGGTCAAAGACATTAAAAATTTTTGCAATAAAGGAATATAAGACAGCAAAGCAGCTTGAGGTTGGGAAACAGTGATCCTTGGCATTGCTGGTATAAGCCACATTTTTAATGGTATCAATACAAGCTGTACATAATATCATGTCAATTCTCATCAAACAGAACATAAAAATCTGTTTCATTGGTGTGGAAACTAAAATTAAACCCAGAGATAGAGAGACTAGAGATAGAGAAACCAGAGATGCATCCTGATTCCAGAGGAATGGGTTTCAATATTGGCTTTTTTATGCATGATTAATGCCAACCTGCGACCAATGGGAATCAATAATACACAAGTCAATACTGTGCTAAGAAAGTAGGTTGGGTATTTTTTAATTTCATCTCTTCACAGAATCATAGAATCATTTTGATTGGAAAAGACCTTTAAGATCATTGAGTCCAACCATGATCTAACTCTACCATATCTGTTGCTAAATCATGTCCCTCAGTACCACATCTCTGCAGCTTTTATATGCCTCTAAGGATGGAGATTCAACCACCTCCCTGGGGATCATTTGTGTATTTTGAAAGCCTTTTTTGTTTTAGTACCCACATGAAACTTTACCAAGTCACCACAGCAGAATGAAGATCAGTTAGTACCCTCAACAGTAATGCCTCTCACACTGTATTCATAGGATCATGGAATGGTTTTGATTGGAAAAGACCTCTAAGACCATTAAGTCCAAACATTAACCTAACACCAACATGGTCATTAAACCATGTCCCAAAATGTCCCAAAATGCCATATCCACACATTTCTGAAACATCTCCAGAGATGGTGACTCCACCACTTCCTGATGCCACCTGTTCCAATGCCTGCCTACTCTAAGACATTTTCTCCAATATCCAACCTAAACCTCCCCAGGCACAATTTCAGGCCATCCCCTCTCATCCGATCACCTGATACCAGGGAGGAGAGACCAACCCCCACCTCACTCCAGCTTCCTTTCAGGGAGTTGTAGAGAGCAATGAGGTCTCCCTTGAGCCTCCTCTTCTCCAGACTAAGCAACCCCAGCTCTCTCAGCTGCTCCTCACCACACCAGAGCCTTCACCAGCTTTGTTGCCATTCTCCAGACTTCCCCAGCATCTGTGTCTTGCTTGCACTGAGGGCCCCAAAACTGAACACAGTGTTCAAGGTGTGACCTCACTAGTACTGAGTACTGGGGGGCAATCACTTCCCTACTGCTGGACACAAGATTCCTGATCCAGGCCAGGATGCTGTTGGCCTTTGTGGCCATCTGAGCGCACTGCTGAACCATGTTCAGTGAGCTGTCAACCAACACCTCCAGGTCTTTTTCTACCAGTCAACATTCCAGCCATGCTGCCCCAAGCCTGGAACGTTGCATGGGCTTTGTTCCCCTTCCTAGTAATTTTAAAGTCATTAAAGTATTGCCAGCCAGATCTTTATGAAATTCAGATGCTGAGGAGGGTTTTGTACATAGCTAAAACCAAAAATTTAATCCCTGCTTTCCTGCAAAAACACAGGGCCTGTTGGGAGAGAAGTATGGGAACATCCGAATCCCAGGAGAGGTTGAATCAGCAGAATTTGAAATGATCCTGGATGCTGCTGTAGAAGCCAAGCTAGAGACAAGGATTTTAGAGGAGTGGTACTGCAGGGATGAGAACGCGGTGCCACCAGCATATTACCTCAGACCAAAATCTGAAATACTGAAGAACTACCAGAACACAGTAAGTCCTTGTCACCTTCTCACAAAATTCTCAGTCAGTGACTGTGGTGGGCAGTCCCCAGGGCCAGGCACTGAATTAGCTTCTCCAGCCCTGTGCACATCTGAGCAACTGGTGCTGTGGTGGTGCTCCTTTCCCCAGGCAGGGTGAAGGGAGCAGATGTGAAACAGCAGGAAACACAACAGGTCATGGTGTTAACAGCACCTAGAGCAAGTGGATTGCAGTAATTGGTCAGCTGCTTGGGGCAGTGGGGCAATTGTATGGATTTCTCTTCCCTGATGTTGGAGCTCAGGCCCTCCTGCCCTGCTGTTCTGCTTTTGCTAGATTTCAGTCAAGAGGATTTGCAGAGGAGATGCACATCTTCTCTTCTGCCCGTACAGGAAAGCTCTTTGAGAGCCAAACAAGTGCTTAGTGCTGCCCTGAGTCAGAGCTCATACTTTCAACCTGTTAACTGTATTCTGACAGACTTCTGAACTCTGTTAATTATCATTCTTAAATGAAAAATGTCTTTATTGATGACAATAAAACTTGTGTATTACCCAGGGCTCAGTTCTACCCTCCTACACCACATCCTGTATACCCAAGGACAGATCTCAGTGTACAATAAAAGGGAAGTTCTTAGCAGAGTGCTCACTTGATTTTGAGTGCACACTGTATTATGCAAGAAAACAAAATTAAACCATTGTACTGTGTTCATTTACCATGTAGCACAGCATTTATTTACTCTGTTGTATGAAAAAAAAGGTTGAAAGCACCAAAAACATAGACTGGAGGCAGTATAATGTGGCTAATTATTGCAAACAGCTTTTCATTATAATGAGTGCTTTAAAAGTAATATTTAGATATTTATTTTAACTGTTTACAAACAAGGTCATTTAGATTTTTAGGGGATTTCTATATTTAGGGTACTACTGATCACAGGGAGGAAGCAAGTTTTGTACCTTTGGATTGTTCTGCTGACGGCCACAGCATCCCTTTGATTAAAGCTGGGCTGGTTTGTTACCTTTCCTCAAGCTACTGATACACAGGAGTGAACTCATAACTTGAAGTTCATAACTTTAAACTAACACAGAGTTATATCTCCTAAGCTTACAGAAAGTAATAACACAGCTCTGAACACGTCAAGAAAGAAGTGTTAGGGAGCTTATCCTGGAGGTTGTTCTTTTTCCTATTACACGCTCCAGGAAAACTGGAGACCTCTTAAACACTTTCCCTGCAGTAAGTAACGCAGCACTGACTGCCTTAGAGGAACCTCCACTGTGGCTTCTGGGAGATACCATCTGAAAGGATTAGTGTATTTCTATCAAGGTCCTTCTCTGATGAAAGTGATATTACTGTTACTATAGCAACGAGTGAACAAAAGTAGTGTCAAATATAGTATTTTTCAAATACAGTAGCTAATATGAGCTACGTAATTACAGGAAAGTCATTTCAGGTTCCTCAAGGAATCTCATTTTCAGTTTTGAGATCCAATTTTAAATTATCATTATTTCTTCTCATTAAAGGAGCAATAATTTTAGCAGTATAACTGCTTTATTATCATTATTTCAGGCTCGGTTCTCAAAATTCTCTTTCTATAAAGGCATTACCACTCATATTCCTCAAAAATACTGCATCAGCTGCCTAGAGCAGGAATTCAGAAAATACTCCAGGTAGCTTCCATCATTCCAAACTGGAATGAATAGTGATTGTCTGCAGCATGAAAAGCTGAACTCTTCTTTATTTCTTCTTAGTGTATGCCTTTCTTTGCTACCATACCAACTCTGGCCATGGATAGTAAACTTTTGTTTTGTGAAGTTGTAGATGTGTGTATTACAGCTACCGTGTAACTTTGGGTATTTTTAAAAGATGGAGTCCTCTTCAAACTCCATGACTGAGACCAAATGGCAAGACGTATCGGAAGAGATTAAGAAGGTTTTTAAGACCTCTGTGAAACTGCTGTATGAGAAAGGAAAAATGAAACACAGCCAAGCAAAGAGATACCTTTCCTCTGGTAAAGTTCAGACTATTTCTGTATATTCATTTATTGTCTCTCCCATCAACCTTTCCACAAACATGGAAATCTATTTCTGTTTTCATTTAACTGAAGAGAAAGACAAGAAGCTCGTTGTGCTTTCTTGAGAGCAAAACCCACACAAGAGCACCCAGCAATTTTGTTTTCTGTTTTTATTTTACAGAAAACAGCTGCAAACATTTCCAAATCTGCATGTTGGGGGTGGGGGATGATCTTGAACTCTTTTAGAAGGAAAGATAACAGAGACTCTGTGTTCTCTTTTCACCCTTCAGCTATTGAAGATGAACTCGATTTTGCCTTGGGTAAACAAACCCCAGCTTTCCTAAAGAAATGTGTTTGCTACATCCGGAAAATTGCCAACATCGAGCGTTTCGTTAAAATTCCAGAGATGGGAAAATACATGGATGTGGTGCATACAGCTGGGAAGTTCCTACGAGATCCCGAAGCCCACGAGAAACTGATCAAGCTCAGGGATGAATTCATTCCCACCATCGTCGCGTCCTCCAATCTGAGAGTCTACACATCCGTCACTCACTGCGACATGAAACTGGGCTACTCCCAAGAAGTGGAGAACCATTACATCGAAGGACTTGGCAAACAGTTCTATGAAGACATGATTGATATCATCCAGGCAACAGTGCAGCAGAATTTTGACACCGAGACAGACTTGCTGTACGATGAGGTTCTCCAGCACTCATCTCTCTGTAAAATGTACTCCGCCTTCTATGAGTATCGATGTGAGGCACTAAACATAGTTCACAAGTATGTTCTGCCAAGCAAGATAGGACATGTAAACCCTCTTATCATCTATGGTGGGCCTTGCACAGGGAAGACTCTTCTGTTAGCTGAAGTGGCAAAGAAGGTAAATTAATGTTTCACATATCACAGAATTACAGAATGGCAGGAGTTGGAAGGGAGCTCCGGAGGTTATCTAGTTTAACCAGCTGTCAAAGCAGGTTCACCTAGGGCAGGCCACATGGGAATGTGTCCAGATAGATTTTGAAAGTCTCCAGAAAAGGAGACTCCACAAACCTCTGTGGGTAGCCTATTCTAGTGCTCCAGCACTCTCATAAGTAAAGAAGTTTTTCCTGATTCACAGGTTGCATCAGGTTGGAAAGCATCCTCAAATGTCATTTTGTCAACCCCCCTGGCAGTCAACAGGGACATCTTCAACTAGATCAGGTTGCCCAGGGCCATGTCAAGTCTGATATTGAATGTCTTCAGAGACAGGGCCTCAACCACAGCCCTGGGAAACCTGATCCAATATTCACCACTCTCATTGTAAATGAACTTCATCCTAGTGTCCAACCTAAATCTATCCTTCTCCAGTATCAGATCATTGCCCCTTGTCCAATCACTACAATCCCTTCTAAACAGTCGCTTCCCAGCCTTACTGTAGGTCACCTTCAGATATTGAAATTCAGCTGTAAGGTCTCCTTGGACCCTTCCTTTTCCCAGGCTGAACAGCCCCAATTCTTCAGCCTATTTTCAGAGGAGAGGTGCTCCAGCCCTCTGATCATCTTTGTGGCCCTCTGCTGGACCCATTGCAGCAGGTCCACATCTCTCCTTTGTTGGGCTAGAACTTCCTGTGTTCCATTTTGTACCCATTCCCTCACATAATATAGGCATGGCAGGAGCTTAAGTGTGTACGGGCCAACTTGGTCCTCATTCCTCCTTCCACAGCAGATCTAATGTCAGGCCTCAGTATATAAAATGTATTCTGCATATTCAGAAAAAAACTTTCAGTAATAATATGCCTGCATCATGTGCTTAGCCAAAACAAAAATACAAACCTAAGTGGAATGAACAGAGTTTTGAATCAACAACATATATTTCAGAAGGCTCTCTTTCCCTCTTTTCCCACTGAGGTCCTGTGAATCTGGAACCATCTGAACATCACATATCGGTTTTAGCCTTATTCCCAAATACAACATGCCTTTCCAAGTCATGCCATCTTACACTGTCATCAGAAGTTATTCCAGAATTAGTCTAATACAGCTGCTACCATCCTGTCTGTAATGGCTCTCCAGAAATACCTGTACTCCTTTATCTGCCATAGGCTGCTCAGCTGCCTACTGCAGGGAGATGAGTGAAATACTTTGTGCATAGCAGGACCAGATGCAGAAGAAGACCAAGATGGCATATCTAATTCTCCAGCTGAGAGTCACAACTCTGAGTTCCCCGAAGGGTGCTCAGAGGCTTTAGAGCTGGCAAACAGCTGAATCAGCCAGAAGGAAATGGAGAAGAGAATAATAATGTTTAAAATCCCATATCTTTCCCAAATGTGACCTCCTGGAGGTTGCCATTAGTTGCATACATGAATTTGGGATTTGCAACTCAAGATCTAATTCCAGGTCTGCATACATAAATTAATCTAGAGACTCAGTTTATCCTGTTGCTATGTAATAACTGAGAGTAAGGTGACAAAGACTTACAAGTAAGAGAACTGAGTGTGGTAGCCTGTACAGACTGAGAGGATTTAAAGCCATATTCCCCAATTATTTTGAGTATGGTAAGCAAAGAAAAAAAACAGCGAGAGTTATTTTTTACCTGCTGCAGCACTGTGTAAGAGCAAAAGTCACAGGCACACCAAGACAGAGTGTACATCTGTGATCCAGGAATTAAAGTAACCTGCTAGTAAAGGGCAATCTGTACTCTGCTCTCTGCCCTCCAAAGCTGTCAGGGCATGCATTTAAACTCAGCTGGGAATCAATGTTAAATGGGTTTAGGTGGCAAGCTGGTCTGCCTGGCCAAGAGTGACATTTCTTAATGTCTGAGGAAGTTTGTTAATAAGAGGATCAGCCTACTGACTTTCAGAAATGAGACAGGGATTTTGCAAGGAGTACCCTGGGGTTTATGGACTACATTCTCCTCATGTCCCATTAGACATAAGCCTTTTTGTGTGTCTGGGTCACAGCATTCTGGGGTATTATCTGGGCTAAAGAAATTATATATGATAGGAATTTGGTTCAATGCATGTAAATCAACCCAGCTTTGAACTTTGCCAGTGAAACCATTCCAATTCAACTTGTGAGGCTTACAAATGATTATTTGTGTATAGACTGTCACTACTTACAAACTCTGCTAGTGTGCTTAGATATTAACTAAACTATGCTCTGTATTCTAGTCCTATTCCTGGCTGCAAGAAGAGATGGGACCAGATTCTGACCCTGTGGTAGTGATAAGATTTTTGGGATCCACCGAAACAAGTACAGACCTGAAGAATATCCTTCAAAGCATTTGTGAGCAATTAGCAGTCAACTATCGTTGCCTTGTACAAAGCTATCCAAAAAAGATTCATGACCTTCGGGACTTGTTCATCAATCTCTTGAACGAGTCTTCTTTCCACAGACCGCTGGTAATAATCTTTGATGCCCTAGAACAGCTAACAGATAGTGATGATGGTAGGAAGCTCTGGTGGCTTCCCATTCACCTTCCCCGTTCCGTGCGAATCATTTTGTCAACACTGCCAAACAAGCATGGGATCCTTCAAAAACTGAGGTGCCTTATTCATGAAGAAGACAACTACATTGAATTGACTGCAAGGGACAGAAAGATGTGTAGCCAAGTATTGAAACATCAGCTGCTGCGAGTTAAAAGAAAAGTAACATCAGGACAACAAATCTACGTCAATGAAGCATTCTCCAAGTGCACGCTGCCTATGTTTGTGAACTTGACCTTCAGAGAGGTCAGGAACTGGAGATCTCACAAAGATGTGGATGAGTCCTCCCTCTGCGTCACTGTCCATGAAAGCATAGAGCAGTTGTTTTGGTCACTGGAAAACAAGTGTGGATCCAGACTATTGTCAAGAGCACTTGGCTACATCACTATGTCCAAATCTGGCCTGAGTGAAATGGAGCTGGAAGATATTTTAGCCCTTGACAACAGCGTCATGTATGAACTGCGGGAGAGTCACCGGGAAAGTAACCCACTGAGAATTCCATATATATACATTGCAAGGCTTAAGGAGGGCTTGCAGGGCTACTTGATAGAGCGGCAGGTGAAAAATGTGACACTTCTTCTGTGGGCAAATAGGCACTTGCAGCTTATTGCCCAGAAACTGTATCTGCACAATGAAGAAGACTTACATGAAATGCACACAGTCATGGCAGAATATTTCCTTGGAGTTTGGTCAGGTGGACGAAGAAAACCTTTCTACAGCAACGACCAGTATCTGAATGGTTGTCCTGACCGTGACAGTCGAGGCCTGCATGTGGACGAAAAGCATTGCATGGATCAAATTGCTTTTGACAGGCAGGCACCTGATCAGCCATGGGTCTTCCAGTGTAATCCATTAGAGCCTGATATCTTTTTCATCAATCACAGAAAAATGACAGAGCTCATTCATCACTTGACAAGATGTGGAAGAACAGATGATCTTCTGTATGGAGTCATTATGAACTTCAGCTGGCTGTACACCATGATTAGAATAGGGCAGTTTGATAAAGCACTTTCTGACATAGAACTGGCTTACAGCTACTCTCAAGAAAAGGAGCTGAAGTTTCTGGCCAGTACCCTCCGCAGCATAAAATTCAAAGTAGTAAAATACCCAGGTTCACTCTCTGCTGAGCTGCAGCAGAGACTTCTCCCAGTGGTAAGTTCATTGCCTAAGCTCAGACATCTCCTCTTAGAATGTGACAAGGATGGACCCAAGTACTGCTCTATAGTCCCTTTGCATTCCTCCATGGATGTGACCTACAGCCCCGAGCGCCTCCCTCTCTCATCCAGCTGCGTGCACGTTACTGAGATTCTGCCTACTTTTAATCCCAGCACCATTATCGCTGCTTTAGAAAATGGCTCCATCAGCACTTGGGATGTAGAGAGCCGCCAGTTACTCAGGCAGATCACAACAGCTCCGTCAGTTATCTTAGGGATGAAGCTCACGAGTGACGAGAAGTACCTTGTAGTGGCCACAACAAACAACACTCTTTTGATATACGATAACGTAAACTCCTGTCTTTTGTCTGAGGTGGAAATTAAGGGGTCAAAGCATTGTGGGATTGGAGGGGGCTCCAGTTTTATAAATGGATTTACGTTATCAGTCAACCATGCATTGGCTTGGCTGGAAGCCAGCAAAGATGTTACTGTCATAGATATGCTTTATGGTTGGCCTCTCTATCATTTCCACTGCTGGTATGAGGTGACCTGTGTGCAGTGCTCCCCAGACGGAGTCTATGCCTTCTGTGGGCAGTACTTAAACACCACAACCGTTTTCCACTTGGGCAGTGGAGAGAAGCTGACCACTGTGACCTCTGAATTTTCTAGTGGATTTGTGAAATTCCTTCTCATTCTGGACACGGCCCAAGAAATGGTGATGGTGGACAGCGAGGGTAGCCTCTCTGTTTGGAACACGGAGGACATCACAAATCCCCAGCTTACAGATGACTTTGACTGCAGGAGAGAAGACAGTGAAGTTGTCAGCATAGAGCTTTCTGAAGACCAAAGTGCAATTCTAATTTGTAAGGCTCTTAGCATTGAACTTCTTGACACTCGTGTGTGGAAGGTGGCTGAAAAGTTCAGAGCTAAACACAATGAGCGCTTCATATCTGCTGTGTTGTCCAAAAATGGCAACTGTATAATTGCTTCAATGGAAAATACCTCAGCCATTTTTGTTTGGAGGAGAGATACAGGACAGTGTATGGCGAGCTTACAGGAAATCTCAGGAACAATAGTCAGGCTAATTAAATCAAATCATCACAACATGCTGCTATCTTTATCCACCAGTGGTGTCCTTTCAATCTGGGATATAGACATCATCACCGCAATGTCCAATATTGACAAATCTGGCAAGCCTATCCAGAGACTGGTGTTGCCAGCCAGAGGGGAATTGATATACACCTTGGATGGGTCAGATTCTGTCCATAAATGGAACTTCAGCACTGGATTTATTGAAGCTGTGTTCAAGCATGAGGGTATTGTTGAAAACTGCGTGCTGACCTCATCTGGAGAGATAATGGTTACATCAGATGATAAGTGTAGCCAGTACGTGTGGCACACCGTTAGCGGCGAAAATATCTTCCGCATTAACGGACAAAGAATCTCAGAGCTAATGATTACTCATAATGATCAATTTGTGGTCTCCCTCTGTGAGCAGAATGCATCCAGAGTTTGGCGACTGGCTACAGGACATAGGGTTTGCAATATTTTAGTTGCCTTACAAAACGCATTTATAACAACTGCAAATACATTTGTGGTCGGAATGGCAAAGAATAAAGTGTTGGCAGTGAGTCTCTGGACAGGCAGTATAACCAAGAAGTTTTGCTGTGATGATGGGGCAAGCATCGTGGATATTAAGCTGATACCAGACTGCCCAGATATTATAGTATTTATAACATCTACCGAAACTGTGAACATCTGGAGCCTGACAGAGGAAGTCATCTGCAGACGCGTGCAATTGCCTACCAACTTCTTAAAAACTCTGGAAGACTTTGAAATCTCCCCAAATGGGAAGCTAGGAATTATAACCCGTGGTGATGAGAATATCAATGTGCTTGATCTGTACAGTGGTAAACTTCGTGTGGTTCATGCTCCAGGTGTCATTTGGAGGCAGAGACTGTCCCGGGATGGCCGCTACCTCGTGTACATCTGTTTTCGCGGTGAAGAAGACGATGACAATGGTGCGGTCTCGACTTTAATAGTAATGAGGCTAGCAGATGGCAAAAACATCGGTGCCTGTTCTCTTTATAAAACCCCCACTTTTCTTGCACTCTCTCAGAGACATTTAAATATTATCATTGGATTTGATGACGGAAGTATAGGTACTTACACTGTAGTGGATCGGGTTGACGCTGCGCTGAAAATCAAGATTGCCACTTCAAACAGCCGTCAGATTTTCAACAACACAACACAAGTGATTAGGCCAAAATGTCACAATTACAGCTTCAAAGCAACTGCGGACTGCATTTGGAGAGAGTCGACTGAGGTATTTGCAAGGGATAGCCCCATTACAGTTACAGAGCCTGAGGTGAGTGAAGCAACCCCAACCAAAAGACACAGCTATTGCTATGAGAAGGTGTGTGCAGCCATAGATTGCCGAGGACACGGTTTTGCTGCTGACAACTGAGTAACTCTCTGGACTAGCTTGTATGAGTAATAGTATAGATGCATAGATTTGTCTTCTGAATTAACATAAAAAATCAGTGCGTTTCTTGGAAGACAGATGGGAACAGCAGAGGGCAGACCAGCTGGTTTTTCCTCCACAAATAACCTTACAGAGGATGTTTGCAGGGTTGGGTTTTGTTAAATTTCAGAATACAGTGTTCAGTCCAGGATTTCACCAGGGCCTTGATTAAAAAATTCTAGCAATACTATCAAAATTCTTAGGTGATCTTGACAAAACTCTTTTAACTAGAAGTAAAGCTCCACATGATGGGTGAGAAGAGTGAGACCACTATTTTATATTCCCAAGTCGCCTAGATGGGTCTATAGCTGAGAACCAACTTTATACCCACTTGCAAAAACACGTTTTCCTGCTTGATGGTGCAATGACAAGATGTCACCTGCTGACCTGGAACACTTGATACATTCCATCATTTTAAAGTATCTACTTTTTGTTGCTGTTGGGATTTTTTTTCCTTAACCAGGATTAATCTTTGAGTTGAAAGGAATAGATGCCAGTCAGCTAAGAAAAAAAAAAAGAAGATGAGCTGCTAAGTATTTGCTCACCTCAATGAATGGACTGAAAGATTTTTTTTTTTTTCTTCAATTGCATGCAGGGATTTCAGGTTTCTGTATTGTGATAAAAATGATAAAAACCTAGGTTACAAAAAGAATGTAGGTTTTGGGGGGTTGTTTTTTGTTTGGGGGATTTTTTTTTTAATTTTTTTTTGGGGGGTGCTCTTCATAGTGTGTGTTAGTACAGGTCATAATGAAAATGCTTTCAGAAAAAAAAAAAAGGTGATAGGGATAAGCAGTTAAACATTTTCATTTCTTTATGTTAAAAGGTTGCTATCCATTTTGTGGTAAGAAAATCTAAAGTATCTCCTGTGTCCCCAAAGTAATCTTAACAGAAACTTTTCAGAGATGCCATATATTAATCTTGATAACATTTGCCTTACTGTCATTTCTGTTCTTTCCCATGCTAAATACAGATCAGATGACCAAACACTCTGGGACTGCTTGTACATGCGCTGAAATGCTCCACTAAACGTAAAGGCTATCCAAAGGTTCTTTACTGGTCCACTTTCTAATGGGGTTTTCTTACTTCCACGTGCTTACAAGCTTCACTTTCTGCTTTAGAACTGTTCTGAGCCTTTTGTACACTTTTACCAGTTTCAAGGCAGAAATTGTGAAATACTGATAAATGCTTTAATAAGAAAATGACAATTTGCTCAAGTGAAGAACATAAAATAAAATAAAAATACTGGACAACATCTGAAAGGATGATAAAAAGCTTTTTCCCCTCCTCAAGTTGACACACCTGTGGAAATTTCCTCCAATTATTTCAACAAAAGGGTTTTATTTTTTCAAAGCAGATTTCCATGCCATAGATTTCCAAGAAATGAATGCTGAGCTAGAACTTGGTGTAGTGTGTGAATGTTCAGTGTACAAGCCAATATAGTATATTAAGTGACTTGAATGAGTTTTTTTTCCTAACTTGTTTGCAACTAATAGATCATACTGAATGTTTTTATGTAAACTTTGTATTGTTGGAGAAAAAGAAAAAAAATCAACCCCACCCAATCAGAGATTTATATTTTCATAAATGTCAAATTTAGTTAACTTTTGTTACAGAGTTGTTAAATTAGAAATCTATTGCAGTCTTCGAACAATATACAGTCTTGTGTATGCATTGTTTGTACTAATAAACTAAGGAAACAGATTTGTGTGTGTCCCTTAATTTCAGGGAAATTTCCCCCTGGCAGAGGGGCACAGGGCTTTGACAGCTCCCATCAGCCTGTATTTAAACAGTTTTTTTAAGGGCTATATCGCATATGGAAAAAAAATCCAGTGGTTTTCCCACTTTGGTTAACTTAATTAAAACATTCTAAAAGCAATTAAATTCACCCCCAAAAAATCCATGCTTAAATGCTGCTTATGACTACATTGCAAACTGCCAGTGTGCAAGTCAACAGACGTAAAGGCTTCTGTAACCTATGCAGTAGAAAGCTCAGGGGAACACCTGAAATTCCACTCTCCTTCAGACCTTTCTGAACTATGGGAAGGGACTGTGGGATCCATGCCTCCCAGGATCCTGTCCTGAAGGTAAGCAAATTCTACCTTCTTTGAAACACTGGACATGACTCTCACATTTTTGCCTTGAACTCCTTGTGCATAAGCTGCATAGTGTTGGAAATGTAGTACCAATGAAGAGTGAAAATACATCTGTTTGCCAGGAGAGGGCTACGTCGGGTAGCAAAGGGGTGTAACAGAAACAAAGCAAAACACAGAAACAGAGAAATGTTCTTTCTTTTGAGAAACATGACCAGAACTCAGCTGGTCACAGCTCAGCTAAGTGGCTTATTGATAAGAGTACCCAGACTTGCTCCTCTTGGTTTCTGGCTCAGTGAACTTTGTGGTCTTTTGCACAAGGGCACAGTTTCTTCAGGCAGGAGATAGTCCCCAGCAAAACAGAGGATTGACCTAAAAGTGATAGCAGTCTTCCCTTCATCTCAGGTCAAAGGGAAAATTGATTTTAGGCCTTCTCTAGTTGGTCAAAGCAATAGGCTGCCACATGGAAGCAGTGATGATGTACATAAAATGGCATGTGTGTACTTGTCCTGCTTTCAACCTTAGTCTCCTCTGTTCTAGCCAAGAGTAGGACAGAACAAGTACTTTTCTTAGTTATAAAACGATGAGAAAGACAAGTATCAACATGACTCATAATCCACTTAAGCCCTTCAGACAAGTATTGGGTTCCTCATCTCCCTGAAGGTATTCAAAAAACATGTAGACATGCCACTTCATGATACGGTTTAATGGCCATGGTGGTGTTGGGTTGATAGTTAGACTTACTGATCTTAGAGGTCTTTTTCAACTAAAACAACTCTGTGATTCAAAGATGCTGTTGAAGTTCTGATCCTCCTCATAGTTTGTCTGTGTCTCAACAGACTAAGTATCTCATTCAGCTTTCCAGCTTTCTGAATTTATGTCTCAGGGCCCACACTCCTCACGCTGAGCCTAAGCAGCAGAGACAGGTTTCTGAATGGCATTACCAGAGTCACAGATTGCATTGGGCTGGAAGAGACCTTCAATGATCATCTCATCCAATTCCCCTGCAGTCAGGGACACCTCCAACTAGATCAGGCTGCCCAGGGCCACATCAAGTCTGATCTTTAGTATCTTCAGAGATGGAGTCTCAACCACATCCCTGGACAACCTGTTCCAGTATTTTACTGCTCTCATTGTAAGGAACTTCTTCCTGATGTCCAACCCAAATCTA
This sequence comes from Eubucco bourcierii, assembly GCA_013396675.1. Taxonomy (NCBI): domain Eukaryota; kingdom Metazoa; phylum Chordata; class Aves; order Piciformes; family Ramphastidae; genus Eubucco; species Eubucco bourcierii. Next base: position 443,945 of record VWZE01018034.1, on the reverse strand, counting down.
CCCTGCTCCAGTTTAAAACCATTGCTCCTTGTCTTGTCACTACAAACCTATCTAAACAGTCCCTCCCAGCCTTCCTGTAGGTCCCCCTCAGGTATTGAAATGTAGCTATTAAAGACTGTTGAGTGTCCAAATTCTTGGTACTGCAAGAGTGAGCACTTCAGAGCCCTTCACAAATCTGTCCCTAGGTATGTCTGTGCAGTGATACAGGGACAAAGTACTTTCTCTGACAATGAACCATCCAAATGCCAAGAGCTGTTCTGTCCCTAGGTAGGAATAGAGCAGTTTGCTTTTTAGGAGCACTATTTGCATATCTAGAACAAAGCTTTCCTTTATTCTTTATCTAAAGTGCACATCAATAAACAGGCTGAGATGGAGTCCCTATTTTCTGACACAGAAGATTCTAGGAATAGGCTGTGGCCTTTAGAGGGGAACTAGCCGGAAATTCTTTGGCAGACAAAGGTAAGCCAGAGGTCAGCTAGAAAAAAATATTTTCATCAGTCATTTCCTTCGCACCACAGCTGGGGAATGCACAGCCCGTGACTTCATTTCATAAGGCCTGTGGCCATTCCACTTCTTTCACATCATTATCAGATAACATCACAATGCGAGTTAACATGTAGCCTGGAAAAGGCATTCAGAAAGCATTCAGGTTCCCCAGCCCTGCTCTATCCATGGTGCAAAGGGAATTAAAAGCAAAATCTCATCACTCATAATGGTGTTCATATGCAAGGGGGGCTATTTCAGCCCCAGGTCAGTTTAAAATTCTGAGATTTTGCTCTTTGGCAAAAGAACTTCCATGTGTCTGTGCAATACATCATAAAATAGGTCCTTTGGGTCATTACCATTAGGCTATTTGCAACAATCTCCACTGTTCTGCTTTTTGATAAAAATACCTGCTTTAGCATAGATTCATAGATTGACAGAATGGTTAGGATTGGAAAGAACCTGAAAGATCATTTAGTTCTAACTCCCCTATCATGGGCAGAGACACCTTCCACTAAACAAGATTTCTCAAGGCCTCATCCAGGCTGGGCTTGAACACCTCCAAGAAGGAGACATCCACGACCTCCATGGGCTGAAGTCTATTTTTATTTCTTCTAATTATAAAGCCAGAGACATCACACATTATGTAACCATAAAATGGATTGTGTGGTCATTCAAATGTGACCTAAAGCCTTCTTGGGTAGTTTTTACCCAGTTAACAATGATTTGTTACTAAGAATCATTATCAAGTATTTCTGCTGCAGATATGGTTTACCACAAAGTCCTTGTACCGTGTTAAGGGGTACAAGATACCTCAACATCTCTCCCCAGAACCCCACATCATTGCAAGGAGAGCAATGGGCTACCTTTATTCCCATGGTTTATCATTCCAGCCTGGTCACTGAGCACAATTCCTTGCATTTTGGAGGTAGTCTCCTGACATATGATATGACATGACACTCTCAGTATGAGTCTAAGTCATAGTCATTCCTAATTTCAATAGGGCGGTCAAGTACTGAAGGAATAGTCATCACAATCCTTCCTGGGGTGGGGTGAGGTATTTTAGCACATGCTTCTCCAGAAGGGGCAGTTTGTACCAGCACCCTTCTGTGAAGAAGGGACTTTCACTATGGAAGCCTAGCTACGCAGGTATAAATTCCCTTCAAAAAACAGGGAACATTCTCCCAAGATGTCCAGTCCAGTGGCAGGTGCTCTTCAAATCACAAATGGTTCCCAAAGTGACCGTTAAAATCTGCCCCTGGCAAGCTCTTCTTCCTTCCTCTGCTGCTCCATCAACCTAGGCTCATGTTTTCTGGAGTACTGTGTGCAGTTCTGGAGCCCTCAGCACAGGAAGGACATGGAAGTGTTGGAGCGGGCCCGGAGGAGGCCACGAGGATGCAGCAACTCTGCTATGAGGACAGACTGAGAGAGTTGGGACTCTGCAGCCTGGAGAGGAGGAGGCTGCCAGGGGACCTGATAGTAGCCTTCCGGTATCTGAAGGGGAGGCTTCAGGAAGGCTGGGGAGGGGTTATTTACAAGGTCTTGCAATGACAGGACAAGGGGAATGGGTTTGAAGTGGCAGAGGGGAGATTTAGACTGAATGAATGTTAGGAGGAAGTTCTTTCTAGTGAGGGTGGTGAGACACTGGAACAGGTTGCCCAGGGAGGTTGTGGCTGCTCCTAGCCTGGAGGTGTTCAAGGCCAGGTTGGACGAGGCCTTGAGTGAGCTGTACTAGTGGGAGGTGTCCCTGCCTATGGCAGGGGGTTGGAACTAGATGATCCTTGAGGTCCCTTCCAACCTTACCATTCTATGATTCTATGATTCTATGTTGCTCCTGCTTACCAGGGTGGGTGATGCTCTCATCCCAGCTCAGCACAGTCATGGGACACCTACAGCATCTGCCCTTTTGGCATCATAGAGTCATAGAATCATTTCAGTTGAAAAAGACCTCTAAGATCACTAAGCCAAATCCTTTGACCTCAAACCACCATTGTCATTAAACCACATTCCAAAGTGCCGTGTCCACTGGGTCCTTCTCCAGCTTCAGCAGAGAATACAGAAAAGCAGATTTAATATGTTCCCACTGTCACAGCTTTCACCACACAGTACTGCTACACCAGCACAGGTCTTTTACATAGCATAAAATCATCTCCACACTTTGTTTGCTTTGGTTCTACAGGCACTTCAGTGTAAGTGAGAAAGCTTCAGACAAAAACAGATCTATTGAATGGATTTAAAGTGAAATACTTGCAAGGTGAGAGAGTAAGTTAAAATGCAGACATGCTGCAGCACAGATGAAAACAGAACTTCCCAAAAGCAAGAGGACAGTTTGCTGCCCTTTGTCTCTGCTATCCCATTGCCTCCTAGTAAATTGCCTGGCATTTGCCATTGTAATATCATGTTGACAACAGTAGCTGAAGTTACAGATTTGACCTTTTGGGCTGTACTTTTTCCAGGCAGACTTCTGTCTCAGCAGGAACATTCTCCAAAAAAACCTCAGCCAAAACAGTTGACTAAGGTACAAGAATGAGATTAGAGGAAAAAGAGGATTTCTGCAGGCTGAATGTCTCAACTACTTTTCCTTTGAAAAAAACATTTGTCACACTCGTGTTTTTGAACAAGGACTATGGATTGGTGACAGAAGTGATCATTTCCTGCAGGGTACATCTATGAAAACCTGACCAAACTATCAGCCTGAAAAGGTCTCAGCAAGTTGCACATATTCATAGAAAACATTACAGAATCATAGAGTGGCAGGGGTTGGAGTGGGCCTCTGGAGATCACAGAGTCCAACCCCTCTGCTACAGCAGGGTCACCTAGGGCAGGTCACATGGAAATGCACTCAGGAGGGTTTTGAAAGTCTTCAGAGAAGAAGGCTCCACAACCACTCTAGGGAGCCTGTTTCAGTGCTTCAGCACCCCCAAACTAAAAACGTTTTTCTTCATATTTCAGTGAAACCTCCTGTGTTCCAGATCATGTCTTTTGCCCCTGGTCCTATCACTGGGCACCACTGAGAAGAGTCTGACCTCATCCTCATTCCCCACATCTATTCATAAGCCTTGAGAAGATCCCCTCTCAGTCTTCTCTTCCTCAGACTGAATGCCCCCAAGTCTTTCACCCCATCTTCATATGAGAGATGTTCCAGTCCCATCAGCACCTTTGTGACCTCCATTAGACTCTCTCCAATAGTTCCCCACCTTTCTAGGTTACTTAGAGGTTAAGTTTCAGAAACACTATAGGAGCAGTGCAGGAGCTGGGGTAGAACTTAACCTGCTACTGCAGAAATACCAGGTACAGGTTTAAGGAACTGTGAGGATAAATGGCCAGTGGAATGCCAAAAAACACAGGAGCTCTGAAAAGGGTCTGAGGAGGAGGTCAGGTATCAGGAGAAAGGGGGAAGCAGTCTCCCTGAGGACACTTCCAATGACCTCCTGGTTCACCACATAGCTTTTGAAGTGGGCCCAACCACCATGAAGGTAATGGCAATGTACCACTAGATACAGAGTTGACCCACTGGGGCCAGCCTCAGGTTGGCAGCGCTGTAAACTGGGCACGCAGCACACATCCTGCATTGGTCTGTGCACAGCATCATGCTCCACACTGCAGAGATGGCTCCCAGCTGTTGCATGTCTCACCTTCCTCATTTCCTCCAACAACTTGGGGGGCTGACAATTCTTCCCTCACTGACCAGAGAGCCTTTGGGAGAGTTTAGCAAAGATTTTCTGAAGGTTTAGTGAAGGGATTTTTGAGACATTTCCTGTCTTTCAAAGTCTGTTTTCAGCTGGAACTAAAAGTTTGCAGGAGTCAAAAAAAAAAATAAAATAATCAGCCAAAGAACTGCTGCAGAGCTTTGCAGTTCTCTAGCTCACAGCCTGTAAATGATATTTGGCCTTCACCTAATGACACTGCTTCAAATAACCATAAACAAAGCAGCTTTTACTCATTTTTTGCTAGCATCTGATGTCTCAGCCCCCAGTGCACAGCTTCACTGAGTGAGGCTGGGGCCAGGTTGTGCAACTCAGCCTCTGCAGCCCAGCACAGGACCCGCCTGCTCTCCTCAGCCCACCGCTGACAGGAGTAGGATTGTCTTACCTCCCCCTTATAAAACTCAACAAGACAAATTTCTGCTGCTGGAGTAGATTTGACGAGGATACTTTGCATGAGAAAGACAAGCAGGACTCCAGCAGGAACTCACCATTATTTAAGGTGACAACAGCACACCTACTCCTACAACAGCTGAACCTTGTGTAGCTGCTTCCATGCGGCTTCACAGCACAAGCAAACGCAGGATTTAGGAGAACATTTCCAACTACTACGGAGCAGGCTCTGCTAGTGCTGCTTTGGACTGTCCCCAGCTGTGACACACGCATTTAGATGATGCAATGTTAGCGCTAGCCGTTTCCGGGAGCTGCGGGGTGTTTTTCTTAGTTTCCAGGTATCTTGATACACATTAAAGATTACAGCTGGGAAACCCCTGACCCAGCTGCTTACAGGTATTGCCTATGTGAAATCTCTCCTCCTGCTCAGGGAGCGCTCTCCTAACCAGATCCTGACAGCAGAACATCTTTCATACCACTTTTGGAAACACTGCACCCAAACCAAAATGATTCCAGGAAAGTCAGCAGGAACTTTGAGAGGCAACTGCAATGCCTGCAAATCCACCTTAGAGCAGAGCTGCTCCAGGGAACATCACCCAGAACAGAAGGGATTAAATGTCAGTGCTAGACAAAAGTACCTGATGTAACCAGAGCAACTTTCTGCAGCACTGTTTGTGACCTGGGGAGATTTAATTTTAAGAAGATGAAAACAGCATCATTCATGGACTGACAGGCTCGGACCTGTGGTTCTTGTGACTATCCCGGAGGAAAAGGAATGACTTGGCACGTGTCCTTCCTCTTCTCTTTTCTCAAACCCAGCCCATAAAACACTGAGCTCTCTCAGGTTTTCAGCCAGCTTGCAGGTAAAGGGTTACAGATTCTAGGAAGTATTAAATGCAAACTTTAAAGGATTTTATTTTCATCTACAGTCACATGGTGCCTTAATACCCAATGACACTAACTACAGTGTCTCATTAAGAGGTCATACAAACTCCCCAGCTCCACAAGGCATTCTTACATATTTAACATTCAAATGCAGAAGCCCAGCTAAGCCATGGAAGACTGTAAGCAGAAACAAGCTACACTTCCTGATCCGCACAAAAGCTACAGGTAGGAAAAGTTCTTCTGCCTTTAAACTTGCAACACTGTGCTTTCCAGACAACTGTTTGCAGGGTGTGTTTTGTGCCCTCTCTCTTTTTTGTAGCTGTCGGAATAGTCTAAAGAGTTTTATCCTGAGAATATCTGACCTCACTCGTTCCACCTGTTGTAGAGTCGGTGTTGTTTTCATACTCAGAAGCAGGGTTGGCTCAGGAGAGATATAAACAAAATGATTTTTTAAAGCCAAATCTATGTAAGAAGTACTTCAGAAGATTTCTTAGTTGTTGAACTGGTTGTGTTAGAGTATGTGGGGTGCAGGGGGAGTTAATATGTCTTCGATGCCTGAAACTAGGGGATTTAGAACTCTTGGCTTTACTTACACCATGAATTGCACATTGTTTCAGTCACTTATGTTGAAGTGAATTTTAACAGATGGGGCTTCCTCACTGAACTTACAACATTTCTGATTTCCCCTCCTATAATCTGGTGCATTTAAAAAAAATTTTAAAATTAAATCTTACGCAAGCAAATGAAAGCAGATGGGGAGCATTAGAGTAAGAAAAATGTACAAAACAAGGAGGAAGAGTGAAGTCAGTTAAAACTCAGTTAATCACAAATTCAGGTTACACTAAAGAGTATCCACTTTCACATGGAGTGAGGTTTTGGTGACAACTGCTGGCAATACTGCAGGAGGGTTTTTTTTTACTTGTACTAAAGTATTTTTTCAGGATACAGTATTAGCATTTGTATCGCAAAGATTTATTAATTTTTTGGTCATCACAACTGTCTTTGAACAGTGATTGTTTTCAGACAGTGTTCTAAATACTCACCATTTTAATCCCTTTATAGGACTACAGTTGCAGACTATGTTCTATAGAGCTACAGCATCTATATTTACTAAAAGATCTCCAGTGCATCATAAGATTTCCACCCCCTGAGGATTCCCACTGCATAAAAGCAGCAAGCAGTGATTACTGTTTTACTCCTACAGTGGTTAGGTGGTGGTTGCAAGCAATGTTTTTTTCCCTTCGTTTATTCTATAAAACCCATCTCTTTTTCTTCTTCCCACACAAGCTCTCAATTTTCTTTGAGGAAGAAAAAAAATTAGTGTTTTATCAGTACCAGTACTTAAAATACATTAGAGATTTGGAATTAGATGATCTTGAAGGTCCCTTCCAACCCAAACCAGTCTATAATTCTAAAGTTTTAGCCTAAACAAGCTTAAAATCCTAGAATAGTTTGGATTGGAAGGGACCTTCAAGATCATTTAGTTTCACACCCCCTCCACCATGGATAGGGACACCTACTAATGTTTACCAGTAGTGCTTAAAAATTTGAGTCCTGTCATTCACTTTCAGAGTGCTAATCTCAAAACACAGCAGGTCTAACTCTGAGATGGATCAAAATCCTAGTATGGCCTAGTGTATGTTCAGCCTGAGACATCAAAGCGTTGTACCTAATTGTGCCTCTAACCTCCCAGCAGCTGAGCTTAGAACTGCACTCATGGGAGTACAAGAAGCTGCTACATTTCTGTTCCAAATTTACTGTAAATCACCTCTGAACTTCAATTATTTACAAAAATCCATTTAGAAACTCTTGGAGATAATGGGCTTATTTGCAAACCTAAATTTCAAGCTTAAGGGAGTGAGGGGGACTCACCAGCTCACAGATAAACAGCCATCCTATTACCCAGGCTTTCCCTGAGGAGTAACCTTGCACCTGACATGCTAGGATCAGGAGCAGCCTGCCGTGGCCAGAAATGTTTGTACAAATGGGGTGTGCCATGGTAAACCAGCACTTAGCAGCTCAGCACGTAACTTTGTTCAGTGTTAATTACACAAAGTATGTTTCTGGGGTGAAGGGCAGGACAAACACTGCAGTTTCTTTACCAAAGAGACTGGCTGGCCATGGAATGAGAGGGAGCAGTAATTCCTTTCCTCAAGAAAGGAATATAAGAGGAGCACTGGAACAGACTGCCCAGAGAGGTTGTGGAATCTCCTTCTTCAGAGACTTTCAAGACTCATGTGGATGCGTCCCTGTGTGACTTGCCCTAGCTGGTCCTGTTTTGGCAGGGAGATTGAATTTGATGATCTCCAGAGATCCCTTTCCAACCCCTACCATTCCATGATTCGCTGTCTGGCTGCCAGCATTTCAGGGGTTCTCTATACTCAGAATTTTACATTCATTACAGGAATTTACACTGCTTTAACAATTTTTTTTAATTTTTTTTTTTTTTACCTAATGAAATAACCTGTCCTATTCCCTTACTTTGACATAGCAAGAGTCAAAAGTAGTGTTTCACAGGGAGGACACACAAATCAAGTAATTCCTGTTAAAAAAAAATAAAAGAGAGGTTCTTGGAAACAGATTATTGGAAACCAAAGTGATATAAAATATCATAAATATCTACTATAAAAATCAAAACACTGCCAGAAGTTTGGAATAGTTTCCTCTTTACCCCAAACCCACAAACAAGGCAAGCATTGGTCAAAAGCCAGTCCAGATCTTCCAAAAGACTTGAAAATCTCAGGAAGCTTGTGCCAGGCTTAAGGCTAATACTGAAAGCCACCAACCTGATGAGTTTTCTGCAGCTCTAGGAAGGTGGGAAGCCAGAACAAAGGGAAGGGAATTGTGGCTTCCTTGGAATGCCTGATTGAATGTAGTCACCATGCAAGGTAAACATTTGTGAGTGCTAAGGTCCTTCTCTAACCACAGGGCTGCTTGTAGCCGGTCTCAAAGAAACAATCTAATTTCAAGTGTTTGCTCTCAGGCTTTACTGAACAAAAGCCAAGGAAAGCCTTTCTTCAGGCCTTTCAGGAAGGGATGGCCTTTTGCTATGTTTGCTCAGGATCTGGTTAAATAAGGGTTGTCTACATCTTCCATAGATAGCATTTCACAGAAGACTTGGGGTATGGGAAGTCAACACAAACAAAGGAAAGAGGATGAAATGTAGCAAGGTGATAAATATTTGTTTCAAACTAATAAGCTCTCCTTCAGACCCTGTTTATCTGGGGGTCATGATTCACGTACATGGTCACGATTTACAATGGTCATGATTTACATACAACAAAGTTATCATGGATGAGGCATGGCTGACAAGGAACAGAAGGCCAAATCCTCACTGCTGCTCAACCAGGAACTCATTTAGCATCTGATCGTGCAGGCGAACTAATGTCAAAGCTTCATGAGCAAGCAATGATGCATGGCGAGCACTGACTTTCGCTGGCAAGCAGGGTGTATTGCTAAGGAGAATAGTTATAAAACACGATGGAGTTTCACTTATTGAAAGCTTGGTACCAAAATGGACAGAATAAATGAGTTTTGGTAGAAAGGTCAAAAGGGATTATTGCGGGGAAAAAAGAAAGCAAGCAGCAATTTTTCTGTGAGCTCTCCTCTGAGTCATTTTCACTCAGACATATGGAAGAACTTCAAAATCTTATTAAGAGCTGAGTACATTGTTTAGAAACTAAACATTTAATCACTTACAGCAGGAAGCAAGGAAAAAAAGATCAAATCTTTTTTTTTCTGTGATTTTTTTTCTGTCTGCAGTTTTTGTACAACTTTAACTTCCATTTTTTCTGCTTTAACCACAGATGTTTGCTGCAAAACTGCAGATGCTTCCTCATTACAAAAAGTATTTCTGGTTGAATATTCTATTATTAATTCACATAATTTACTTTTCTGTTTGCAACAGTGAGGAGAAGCACATCTCCTTCGGGCTTACTCTTTTTTATGATGTCACCAACTGGTCCTGGCTTAACTTGGCATCATTTCCCACCTATTAAAGAACAATTAGTTGTGACAGGAGGAGAGGAAATGGCCTCAAGTTGCAGCAGGAGTGGTTTAGATTGGATATTAGAAGAAACTTCTGACTGAAAGGGTTCTCAAAGACTGTAACAGGGAAGTGGTTGAATTCCATATCTAGAGATGCTTAAAAATCACAGAGATGTGGTGCTAAGCGACCTGGTTTAGCCCCAGACTTGTTAGAGGTAGCACTCATAATCCCAAAGGTCTTTCCCAATTGAAATAATTCTATGATTGCTTCATTTAATGTAAACAAGGTCCAGTTGATTTCTATAGCAGGAAATCTGCTTTTCTGAAAGAGCTGAGTAACAAGAACATAGTCTCCCATAGTAAGATTGAAAACATTTTTTATATCTGAAGCCCACTCAGGTAACTTTTCATACTGGCTCCAGTGGGAATAGTATCAAATCCTCATACTGTCAAGAGAGGCCAGAAGAACAAGAATCAGCCTGGTGCAAGCTGTGCCAGTACTACCCAGCCACTGCTGGCAGCAGAATTGACACCACATTAGCACAGGTTTATTTGTGTTGAAACTCGGCAAATGATTCTGTGATATCATAACAAGCCAGATATTTCACTTCTGCCCAGTTTCCCATGCTCAGGAAAAGTGCATCTGGATGTTAAGGCACTTTGCCCAAGCAGGTTGGCAGTCATCCCAAGAGGGGTTCAAAAAGCATGTAGACATTGAAGTCAGGAGCGTGGTTTACTGGGCATGGTGGTGTTGGATTAATAGTTTCTCTGGATGAGCCTAGAGGCCTTTTCCCACCTTAATGATTCTGTCATTCCCTAATGTCCCCTTATGGTACAGAGCCTTTGAAGGCAGCTATTTGGCGGGAGAGGCAGAGAATGTCCCAGATGAACCTTATAGAGCCCCATTCCTGAGGACCTGTCTGGCTGTTCCCCCACTAACTACCTGTCCTCCCCACTGTATTTATTGCAGTGACTGTATTTATTGACTGAGCCGTATTTATTGCACTCCCTTCCCCTTCATCACACTGCTATTTTGCAACCGTTTAATCAGCAGCAGATTTGGGAGTGCCCAACTTTATCTACTTTATTAAGCACCTGAGCTTTGTGCAAGAGTCTAGGATGCAGAAAGCACCACCTATGCCCTGACATAGCCGCTCAGCAATTTCCTCTTCTCCATCCTGGGTTGAATGCTTACTCCTACCGCACCTCCCAACTCTGGGACTGCAGCCAGCCCCTGGGCTCCTTCACCTGCTGCTCCTCTTGCCCAACTAGCAAATCCAAACTGCTCCATGTCATGGGCAGTTTCTTTCTCCCAACATAAGAATAAGTATTTAGAGGAGCAGCTGAGGGATCTGGGATTGCTTAATCTGGTGAAAGGAAGCTGAGGGAGACCTCCTTACTCCGCTGAAAGGAGGTTTTAGATAGGTGGGTGTTGGTTTCTTGTCACAAGTAACAATTGATAGGACAAGAGGAAACGGCGTCAAGGTGCACCAGGTGAAGTTTAAGTTAGACAAACTTGTGTACCAAAAGGGTTCTCAAGCACTTGAACAGGCTGCTCAGGGAATTGGTTGAATCCCCATCCCTGGACGTATTTAAAAGTCATCCAAATATGACACTCAAGGACATGGTGTAGTAGTGGCCCTGGAAGAGTTTGATAATGGTTGGGCTTGATGATCTTGGAGGTCTTTTTCAACTATGGTGATTTTGTGATTCCATAAAAGATGTTACCAGCTGTTATTCCTCTTTTGGCATGCAAGCTTGCTAATGATTGCATTTCATAGAATCATAGAATGGTAAGGTTGGAAGGCACCTCAAGGATCATCTAGTTCCACCCCCCTGCCATAGGCAGGGACACCTCCCACTAGTACAGCTCACTCAAGGCCTCATCCAACCTGGCCTTCAACACATCCAGGGAGGGAGCAGCCACAACTCCCTGGGCAACCTGTTCCAGTGCCTCACCACCCTCACTGGAAAGAACTTCCTCCTAACATCCAGTCTAAATCTCCCCTCTGCCAGTTTAAACCCATTGCCCCTTGTCCTGTCGTTGCAGGACCTTGTAAATAATCCTTCCCCAGCCTTCCTGTAGGCCCCCTTCAGATACTGGAAGGCTACTATCAGGTCCCCTCGAAGCCTCCTCTTCTCCAGGCTGCAGAGCCCCAACTCTCTCAGCCTGACCTCACAGCAGAGCTGCTCCAGCCCTCTGAGCATCTTTGTGGCCTCCTCTGGACCCGCTCCAACACTTCCATGTCCTTCCTGTGCTGAGGGCTCCAGAGCTGCACACAGTACTCCATTATCTTTAACACTGTCAACCTCCAAGGAGCTTTCTTCTCATTTTCTGATCCACTCATAGTAAAAGACGTGTAAGTCGCAAGCAAATCCATGTTTCTGAAGTAAGCTGTCAGTCTTATTCTCTCACAGCTCAGTGGAAAACAAACAGTTACTGTCAGCCCTCAGAAACCTGAATAAAGCCTTGTTAAGGGGCCCTCCGTCTTTATTTTTGGTTTGGGTGTGGCATGGAAAAAACAATATTTACCATCTCAGTAGCTGTGCCCTTTGTGTATTTGTTTTCATATTCTCTTTCCCCACGTGAATTTAGCAGATGTTGCACGGCATGATATCAGCTCTGCGTTTCTGCTGTCGGAGAATGTGTGTGTCAGTAGTGAGAAGGCAATGTCAGTGCAGCAAAGATACAGAGGCAACTGCCAAACACCAGTTCCCTACCTGACTAAAGACTGAAACCACCATAAGATTTCATTTGCAATGTACATTAAGCAAAAGTTACAGTCAGGAGCCCTGAACTGAAGGCCTCCAGGGACCTGAGAAGCTACAGCCATGTACAAGGTCCAATTTCTTAACATCTCTTTTGAAATTAGAACACTGGGGAATATTTTCCTTTGCTTTGCATGAGTGCACATAGACTGCTGAAAGGTTAGTCCATATTTACTAATATGCATTAAAATCTAATTGCTCAGTGCAATTATCCAAGCCCAATTATCCAATTAATTGCCTTCTATAAAAACATTTCTATTCACTTTATGTTGTACAGAACACAAACATATGGTTTTGCTAATGCACAGATGATCAAAAAGCCCCAGAGACAGTTCAAGAAAACAGAGCATAGCCAAGGACAAAGAGCTTGATGCTAGGCTAGGGGAAGGCCAGCTTGGTGCTTTCTCAGCCAATACCAGCACCAAGTATTCATCAAAGAGTTTTCTTTCATTTCTTTGCCATCCTTCCACGATGAATCTTTGAAGTGGCACCACTGAAATCGATGCAGCTGGACTTTCCTCCTGGAGAGAGTGAGAGCACCTATCTAGCTCAAAGCACAGTTACCCACTTGGCTTGTAGGTGTCAGAAGCAAGCAGCCAAATCAATCTGCTGGCTCTGGGCATAAAGTAGAATTTGAAGCCAAGTCTCCCAAACACTCCAAGAGCCAAATATAAAGCCAAATACCCTTTCAAAGCTGCCTCTAGAGACAAAGACTCTTTCAAAATTCATCTTTGTATCAGTAACATTCTCATCATGGTGCAGTATGTCAGACAGGTCAGCAGATAAAGTTCTAGCACACAGGCAACAGGTATTTGCTTTATGATAGAGCTACCAGGTACACTGGTTACAGCCACGGCACAAACTCTCTGGAACAAGTTCTGCTGGAAATGTCAGCCTGATGTTAGCATAGAGCATCCCAAGCAACTCCACTGCTCAAACACAGCCATCTCAGAACCATGAAATTGTTTGGGATGGAAGGGATCTTCAAGATCATCTAGTTCCAACTTCCCTTCCACTAGCCCAGGTTGCTTAAGGCCCTGTCCAAGCTGGAAGACTGAAGTTCTTTACAGTGAGGGTGGTGAGGCACTGGAACAGGTTGCCCAGGGAGGTTGTGGCTGCTCCCTCCCTGGAGGTGTTCAAGGCCAGATTGGATGAGGCCTTGAGTAACCTGTACTAGTGGGAGGTGTCCCTGCCTATGGCAGGGGGTTGGAACTAGATGATCCTTGAGGTCACTTCCAATCTTACCATTCTATGATTCTATGACTCCATCCAACAGATCAGACCTCATAGTGCAATTTTTATTGGCAATTCCTGTGAATAAAGGCCATTCTTTTGCACAGAATTAAGAGAAAGAAGATAAATAAATATTCTCAAGCTGGCTCAATGCCAGACAACACTAAGTCTTTCAAGACAATGTAGACTCTGTAGCTTTCAAGTCTTGCTCTACTGAGAGGCTGAAAAAGGTCAGGAATGCAATCAAGATGAGCAATTCAATAACACAGCAGAAATGCAGCTGTATTTCACTGCTGTCTCATCATTATCAGATCTGAGCCACATTTGGACCTTCTTAATGTGGTGTCAATACTTTGGATGTGCCTCATTTTGAGAAATAATTATTGTACTTATAACACAAAACCTCTTTGCTTGTGTTCACAAAATCGTTGGGACTAATCATTCCCTTAGCCACCCATCATAACTCAATGTCTGTGCAGGAAATTGGTTTAAAATAAGCAACTGGAAGAGTTCACCTGCACTCTCAACAGCTCTAGACTGAATTATCTCCATGATTTACACATTAATTAAGTGCTGTGTTTAAAAGGAAAGAAAATCCCTTTGAATCAAGGAGAACTTCTGTAAGTGAAAAAGGCACATGGCATAAAAGGGTCTTTATTAAGGTATTTTAGCAGAGGCTCTGGAATATTTTTAAGTGTGACTTTCAGAGTTTTCTGTATTTTTCTGCTTTAAAAGGTTTATGATTGATTTTCATAGTACTTTGTAACTATGGCCCGAATAATCCTCTCCTTTTCCACTCTCTGCTGACCATTTTTTATGTGAAATGTTTGGAAACAATGAAGTTAAAAAAAAAAAAAGGAAGAGACTAACACCCACCTCACTCACTCCAGCCTCCTTTCAGAGAGTCATAGAAAGCAATGAGGGCTCCCCTCAGCCTCCTCTTCTTCAGACTAAACAAACTCAGTTCCCTCAGTCTCTCCTCACCAGCTTTGTTGCCCTTGTCTCGATCTGCTCCAGCACCTCAATGTCTTTCTTCTAGTGAGGGCTCCTAAAGTGAACCCAGCAAATGTGACTTGACAACAGCATACTCATGGCAGGTACCTTTCTGAGCAAGACACCTTTACAACCACATTGTCCAAAGCAATTTTTTAAGATAAGCAAAGTGTGTGCCTTAGCCCAAACACCATGTCCTGTGCACGGCATTCTGACTCTCACACCTGCTAGCAGCCATGGACTTGGGGAGGAGGTTGTGTTGTTAATTCATGCTGTTCTCTTTCAGTCTTGCCAGAAAAAAAAAAAACAACAAACCACATTTGGGCTGTGGGTCATACCTACTCCTCTGTGTAGGGTTCATTTTGGGTAGCAGTAACAAACCAAAGATGTAATCCTCACAAACTCAAGCTATTTATAATCAGGTTTCAGTGTCTTTTCCTTCTGCTTACATTCCAATTTGAAGATTCAGTTATAACTTCCCAGAAAATTTTCCATTCTGCCAGCCACACAAAATCTTTTTTTCACCCTGTATCTATCTACCTAATTTTTGTTTGAAACATTGAAATCAACATCAACTCTTCTCCCTGTGAGTTCTATTTGCCCTTCATGGACCTAGTTTTATGTTTTTCTCTAAAACCTGTTGAGTTGCCACTCATGTTCCAACCTGAACTATTCTATGATTCCACAGTTCTTTGTTAAATTGCCTTTGTCACACCATTTTAAAGGTGCAAACCACTGATTCTTCTATCTTACGAAATTATTTTCCATCCCCTGTATCATTCCAGCCTGTTGCAAAAAGACAAACCTGGAAAAAAAAAAAACAACTTTCATGAGGCCAGTGTTTGATATGAGCCCCAGAAACAAGACTTACTGCAAATCTGTGGCTTGCACTGCTCCAACAGCTGCATTAAATGAGCATTTGTCAGGATAAAGCCAACCTGACTGAATTTCTCTGAGCACATTTAGGACAGATAATCCAGCAGTGGGATGCTCTTTGTGTTACAGGGCTGGTGTTGTTCAGCACCATGCCATGGAAGAGCCTAGATTTGTACCTTCTGCTCTTGACAAGAAATAAAGTTGATCATAGATTGAGGATCCTTAGTTCAGTAAAACAGATTTTTTTTTTCTTATCTGATCAGTTTTATCTTATATTCTTCCAGCTTGCAATATTCTTCTGTCTACAGAGCTCACCATGCAATGTAGTGCTAGCACAGCTGAGCAGCTCATCTAGATACTGGCACAGATCCTCTAACACAAGGACAGAGTTCATCAAGAGCCACTTGTTTTTTAGGCTTGGCCTTCTGTTTCCTCATCTATGCAAATTTCTATTGTTGTCATGCAGGATTTCCACTTTATTCAGGTGGGTTTGGTTTTCTCCATCTCCATGGCATTCCCAGTAAGGAGCATAATATCCAAAGCCTTTTGAGCTCCAGGAGATGCACAGGGTTTCTTGAGAATAAGGTTCTGCAAACTTTAGGAAAGCAACTACATGTGTAAATATACCACAGGACGGGAAAAGCCATGCTCCCTCTCCCAAGAAGAAGTTAATGCCATCAAGCTCTGTAGATTCTGCAGTCCTTCACAAACCATAGAACTGTTTGAGTTGGAAAAGGTCTCTAAGATTATCGAGCCCAACCATCAACTGAAGACAACCACAGACATTAAACCATGTCCCAAAGTGCCATGTACACATATTTCTTGAACACCTCCAGGAATGGAGACTCCACCACCTCTCTGAGCAGCCTGTTCCAATGCCTGACCGTTCTTCCACTAAAGAATTTTTTTCCTAATATCCAACGTAAACCTTCCCTGGCACAATTTCAGGCCATTTCCCCCTTTTCTATCACCTGATACCAGGTAGAGGAGACCAACCCCCACCTCCAAAACTTCTTCCTCACACAGCTCATTTGACAGAAGGAAAATTAAGCTGAAGTTGGCAAAGGCCCCATTCATTTAAGCCAAGAAAATCCCACACAATTTAGAATTAATCAATAGCACAGAAATCCCCTCCTACCCACCACATGGAGCCCAGTCTCCAAAAATCTGCAGTCTCTCTCTCTAGAGTGATATTTGAAACAAGCCTGTTTGTAGAACTTGCTTCACCCTCCTCCCATGCCACCTTCCTACATGAAGAGATCTTTTGCTACTTTCCTCCCATGGAAAAAAGAACACACCTATGCAGAAAAAAAAAAAAGAAAGAAAAAAAAAAAAAAGGTAAAGAANTGATTGCCACAAAGCTTTCAGTGTGTCTTCTGGAAGTAGCCAGGTGAGATGCCTGGAAGACTGAGGTGTTTGTTATTCACAGCGTGCAATTACCCAGCTCCCATTATACTTCAGGGCTTATGCTCCCTCTTTTCCTTGCAGGGTTTCCCCATCTAAGTGCTTTGCTGCTCGAGTTTTCTGCAGGGTTTTTTTTCCCAGTATTCTCCTGTTTGTGTTACAGCAGCATCTGCAGGCACCAGAAGTGATAAAAGCCTCATTGCTCTGGCTGTCAGGGGGACACCTAATAAAATAAAGCCTATTTCAATGTTTACCAATTACTTAGACATTTCCAGATTGGATCCACGCTTCTGGCACCTGCTTGCTTTAGGGACAACAAGGAAGCACAACCCAATCCTATCTTAATTTTCAGTAAAGAATCCCTGAGAAATAAACACGATGGATTTCAATCCCTATGGATTAGGAGCCACTTAACCACAGAACCCTGAAATCCCAGATGTTGGATGACAGGAGGATTTTATTTATGCTACAGAATGTGTGGTGGCCACTGCCTCCTGTGGCTTTGCCAGCAGTAGATTCTGATGTAAGCGCTGTGAAGGATGAAGTGCTTTAAATTGTGTCAGGGCAGGTTTAAGTTGGACATTATGGAAAAAAAATTTTCTGAAAAGGGTGGTCAGGCATTGGCTGTCCAGGGAGATGGTGGAGTCACCATCTCTAAAGGTGTTAAAAAATGTGTAGACATGGCACTTGGAGACATGGCTTGGTGGGCACGGTGGTACTGGGTGACAGTTTATGATCTTAGAGGTTTTATCTTAGAGTTTTTTTTCCAACCTTAACAATTCTGTGGTTCTATGAGGTGGACTCAGAGCTCACCCAGAGCAGCAGGGACCCTTCAAGATCAAGGAAACATTACATTTTATGAACCTTAAATATCTTTGAACAATGTGGCTGTCGAGATGCCTTGCTTAGAAGGGTACTTGCCATGAGTATGCTGCTGTCAAGCCACATAACAGGACTTTAGAGAGCTACACAGATTTTGAAGGGCAAAATCTTTTACATAAAGGGCACTAATATCCCCTACATAAGGCACTAATATCCCTTACATCTAGATAGGAACTCTGGGAATTGTTCCTCTGTGATGTGGCATTTGACCACTGCCAGAGCTGAGCTGGAGCTTTGTCCCATGGACCACTCCTGCACCCCACCCACTGCTGGGGCAACAGAGAGCACAGGTAGGCAGTGCCAGCAGGAAAGCCACAGTCTGCTGGGTGTGAGCAGGCCTCTTAATCTTCAAGCTGTCCTCCTTCAATCAGTGCTCCACCCAAGTATTAATGGTTGCCACCTGTTCCCTCCTGTTTAAGCTTTGCCTATGGAGACCTCCTTTCCATGCTCCTTCCACGCCTGTAAAACTTTATATTATCTTTAAAAAGTAATACATAGGGAAAAAAATAACAGCATCAGGAGGTCTTTCCTGATAGCTTAATCTAGGCAGACTTTGTTTCTTTTCTGCATTATGTGCCATATATTACAGAATCACAGAATGATAGAGGTCAGAAGAGAGAACATCTGGTGGAGATCATCTGGTCCAACCCCCTTGCTGAAGCAGGATTAGCTAGAGCAGGTTGCAGAGGAATGTGTCCAGACAGGTTTGATATAACTCCAGAGAAGGAGACTCTACAGCCTCTGTGGGCAGCTCCAGAGCTCCAGCAAGTTCAAAGCGGAGAATTTTCTCCTTAAGTTCAAATGAAACCTGCTGTGTTCTAGGCTCATTGTGATTGGCTCTGAGGGAAGGAGATATTTTGGTCCTTTGCAGAAAAGAAGGCTTTTTCACACTGTGCTTTCTGCCATATTACCTCTTGAAACCCTTCAAATGTATTGAGCTCCTAATTTTTATTTTATCTGTAGCAAACCATTCTTCCAGGAATGGTGACATGTGAGTGACTTGTGGTGGTCTCCTGTCAGAACTAAATTGCTGTGATGCTGAACTACTGCTGAGAGATGGCTCTTTCCAGAAGCATTTTTGGGTTTTTTGT
>VWZE01018034.1:386663-418570 GCA_013396675.1 Eubucco bourcierii | reverse complement strand
CTGTACTAGTGGGAGGTGTCCCTGCCTATGGCAGGGGGTTGGAACTAGATGATCCTTGAGGTCCCTTCCAACCTTACCATTCTATGATTCTATGATTCTATGATTCTATGAAATGCGATGCAGCCAGATAGTTTGGCAAAAGTTGAGGTCTACTCTGGCTGAGTTCAGTACTCAGCAGCAGAAACCTCATCCTTTCACTGAGGCTTCCATAGGTGCTGTACTTCTTGGTTCCATGCTCGTGGTTCAACATTTGCCCACATAAGATGTTTGGTGTCTAAGTGTGGTGGGATGGCCATGGCTGGCAGCCAAGCTCCCACCAGCTGATCGCTCATTCCATGCCTTCCACAGGAAGGCACTGGCACAGGTTGCCCAGGGAGGTTGTGGCTGCTCCCTCCCTGGATGTGTTCAAGGCCAGATTGGATGAGGCCTTGAGTGAGCTGTACTAGTGGGAGGTGTCCCTGCCTATGGCAGGGGGTTGGAACTAGATGATCCTTGAGGTCCCTTCCAACCTTACCATTCTATGATTCTTCTAATGTCTAACCATAATCATCCCTGATGCATTTCCTCCCAACCTATCATTTGTTACTAGTGAGAAGGGACCAACCTCCACCTCACTCAACTTTCAGGGAGTTGTAGAGAGCAATGAGGTCTCCCTCAGCCTCCCTTTCTCCAGACTAAACAACTCAAGTTCCCTCAGCCAGCCCTCACACACCTCTTCTCCAGAATTACACAACAAAGCGACACATAGCTCAATCACAAGTGTCTGACAAACCAAGCCTAAGTACCATACAAATTCTTTTCCTTTGGAGGAAGCCCCAGAGCCATGGAGAAGACATGGTGGAACATGCACTGGAATGGGTTGCCCAGGGAGATGGTTGAATCACCATCCACGGACATCTTTAAAAGCCATCTAGATCTGGTGCTTGGGCATGTGGTCTAGTGACAGACTTGGTGGAGTGGGCGAGTGGCTGGACCTGATGATCTTGGAAGCTCCTTTCTGGCCTGAATGTTTCTATGATTCTATGCAGCAAAGTTAAATTGCAACAAATTTCAGTTCACATTAATATGTGCTGTGAATCTTGGTAAAAAGGAACAAACAAATGCAGCCTCTTCCACCTTTACTGAATTGAAAACATCTTTGTCCAGCAATGAGATGCAAGAGCTGGAGATGATGATTTACTTTTTCAGTCGTGACTACATGAGACCCTAAAGTGTGCAACACAACTCATACATGAAGTTGTGCTGGTGAAATGAGGATGATGAAGAATTTTACATGATAAAATGATGCCAGGTATGGCTTTAATAATAACTTAAGAAATTCTTTAAATATTTCTAATTAAAGCATTTATATATAGATGAGAAAGTGAAAATATTTATTCTACAGCTCAAGGAAAAAATGTTCTCTTGTTACAAACACAAAGATGCAGCCAGTGTCTGGCATTCTTTGTGAATATCTCCCAACGTCAGAGTCTGGCTAGCATAGGTCTGTTTAAATATTTACACTTAGAAAAAGTAGAAAGCTTTTTGAGGCTGAAATTTATTATGGATGTTCTAGTTTTACTCTGCATTTTTAAAAACCAAGGATTGAGGAGCTTGTCAGGATACGTGTGACAGGGAAAGGAGGAGAGGTCTGAGGATGTCTCCTGATTAAAATGGGCAATGGTTTGCACTCTTAACAATCACTCTGACTCTAAAGTCCCAGATAAATATTCATAAACGCATTCACCACAGCTCTGGTAATGCTGTTCTGAAATTTAAAGGCCTGTTTCTCCTTGAATCCTCGGATAGGTCCTACACACAAACTCTCTAAGCAACAAATAAAACAAAAACAGGCTAGAACTGCCAGTACATCAGGATTCAAGCAACTATAGGAGAGTGGATGCCATCCTGCACCTAACATTTCCAGAACACTCTCACACTGAAAGCAACATAGGGAATATGAGGCAATGTTCAACTATTTTATTGGTATTTTCAAGCCTGTTTTTCAGTATTTTACCAAAGTACCACTGCTTCCCAACTGACCTGGAGACTAACTCTGAAACCTGTGCTAACCAAAAAAGCCTATCATAGAATCACAGAATGCTTTGGGTTGGAAAGGGCCTTAAAGATCATCTGGTTTCAACGCCCCCTGCCACAAGCAGGGACACCTCCTACTAGACCAGTTTGCTCAAGGCCCCATCCAGCCTGGCTTGGAACACTTCCAGACTTGGGGTCTCCACAGCTTCTCTAGGCAACGTGTTCCAGTGCCTTACCACTCTCATGGAGAAGAATTTTTTTCCTCATGTCTCATCTAAACCCAGCTTCTTCCAGTTTAAAGCTCTTACCACCTCATCCTGTCATTCCACGACTTTTGTAGAAGTCTCTCCCCCTTAATGATTCTCTGATTCTCTGACTATAAGGTAGAATTAAATTAAGAATGAAATAAAAACCTCAAACAGTACAGAAATATTCCTGGTGATCCATTGCAGTGACAGCATAAATCTACTTTTATTTACTTTTTTTTTTTCCATATTATAATTAAATTCCCAATCATGGAAAATAGACAAACCCCACTCTTTGTTTTCCCCTAGAGTTTTCTCTAGCAGCCATTACTAATAACTTCTTTGAGCAGAACTTGGTTGGAAGCAAGAAAACAGGAGCTAACCTGCTGCTCCTTTGTGGCTCTGATCTGGGTATCCACAGAACCAGGATTTGTTGCAGTCATTGGCTTGCCACCTGCCTGAGGCATTCGACCTTATCTAGCACAATGCTGCTGGAAATCCTCCACGGGCAAATACGCAATAACATTTGTGTGTTTACAGCATCTGCAAAAGGTGTGGGCAGGGCAATTTTGCTGCTTTGTGTTTCCAGACCAAGTCAAACCCATTAATTAAATTCATGCTCTTGTCCTGCTGCAAAAGGAAAACCAGAGCTGATTTATGGGTGTTGACAACCACAGGAACCAAGAGCTAGTTCTGCTCACTCCCTCTCCTTAATTAATTTCTATGCATCTGGGCAGGTCAGTTTCTCAAATTCTGATCCCATGAAAGGCTGCATGGTCTCAGTTTCCACAAAGAAAGAACCACAGAACAGGTGAGGTTGGAATTGACCTTTGAGATTGTCGAGTCCAACAGCTAGTCTGGAGCTCACAATCCCAACACTACTGCCACTGCCACCAACATCATGTCCCTCAGCATCATATCCACACAGTGTTAAATACTTCCAAGGAGAGAGACTTCACTATTTCCCAGGCAGCCTGTTCCAACACCTTAGAAATTTTTCCTAATACCCAACTTGAGTCTTACTTCCTCTTGCCCTCACTTCCTGCGTGTAAGAAACCAACCCCCACCTCACTCCAACTTCCTTTCAGGAAGTTGTAGAGCAAGATGAGGTCTCCCCTCAACCACCTCTTCTGAAGACTAAACAACCCTAGTTCCCTCAAGTGTTACCCATACGACCTGTATTCAAGGCCATTCACCATCTTCACTGCCCATCTCCAGAGCTGCTCCAGCACCTAATGTCCTTCTTGAAGTGAGGTGTAGCCCCCCTCCCTGTGCTAAGTACAGGACAATCATATCCCTACACCTATTGGTCACACTATTCCTGATTCAGGACAGGGTGCTGTTGGCTTTCTTGGCCACCTAAGAACACTGTTTGCTCATATTTATCTGGCCATCAGTCAACCTCCCCCCGCCCAGGTCCTTCTCTGTCAGGCAGAAGAAAAGGAAGGTGCTGTCAGACTGTCATGGTCTTCCAGAGCTGGCTGAATACTGTCTACAGGAATTGGGTACTCATACACCTCTGTGCCCAAACAGCTTGCAGGTTGAAGCTGTAACAGGTCCCACTCATAAAGCATTTCTTTTCTAGTCACAGTTTCACTTGTCCTGCAAACAAAAACTTTAAAATGAGAATGCAGTACCTGAGGTACAGTGTCATCTGCTGCAACTGAAGTGCTCTTTTTAACAACAAGTTGAGGGAAACTGCCACAAATCTCCTCTCTTAGAGGGAATATGAACATCTCTGTACTGTCACAGCCCACAGGGGTACACGCAAAGAGCACCATGCAGCACAACACCAGTATGTTCTTTTCTTCTTCTAGCTTACAGGAGACAGATTGATAGCATTTGGGGCTAAAGCCTGGAGGAAAGCAATGAGAACATGTTTAATAACCAAGCTAAGAACAGGAAACACAGATGAGTGGAAAATTTTGGGTGCTGAACTTTCACCTAGGCCTCCTGGGAGACTTTTACTAATAAACAACTACACAAACACAGACGGAGTATTGACACTGCATCACCTGCCCAGCAGAGCCATATGCTGCTACTGCAGACACTGCCAACAAAGATCAAAGCTTCCTACATGTTAATGAGCTAAACTTGGGTGTTACATGTTTCATACCATATTGTTGACCTCTACAAAATGGCTGGCTGGGCCAGATGAACTCTGGAGCTCCCTTTCAAACAATTATTTTATGATTCTGTACAACACTTCATAAAACATAGGACAAATTTATTTTGTCGTGATTCATAGTCCAGGCAGCAGAAAGCTTGCTAGGAATAAGGATACTGCCATCTAAAACACCTCATGATCACTAGCTGCCAGGAAGAAAATAAAGTAGCCAGCATGGTCTGCTACAAAAGTGGTGGAACAGATAGAACATAAAAATATTTCTTTCTGCCAATGACCCAATGGGGCCTCACTAAGAGATGTCTAAGAACCTGTATGTAGACACAAATGGGCACATGTTGACTGCAAGATTAACTCAGTGGGCAGCACTATCCCAAGCTGCCCTAGTTAATGGGAAGGTGGCAATGCTCCAGAGATTTCTTGTATATATTTGAATGTACTCCTTCTTACAGTCCAACACATTACCAGTTTATAACATTTACAGATTATAGCAAAATGAATGCAGCTCAGCTCACATAAGTGGCAACTGGAACTTCAGCCCATGCTCCCGTGAGCTGACAAGAGCACAGAGCTTTTCCAGATGATTACTGCCCTTTTTTAAGCTGTTTATCAACATCTCAGAAAAAAAAAAAAAAATCACAGAAAATAGGGGTTGGAAGCAACCTCTGGAGATCATTTAGTCAAATTCCCCTGAAGAGCAGGAGCACCTACAGCAGGTTCCACAGGACAGCTTCCAGGCAGGTTTGAAACGACTTAAGAGATGGGTAATAACTAACCTCAACATGATATTTAGTTTCTAATTGTCTAGTTTAACTGGTTTTATCTGTTTGAGAGGAGTCTGTGCCCATGGGAGGGGGGTTGGAGTATGCTATCTCTGAGCTCTCTTCCAACACAAGCCCTTCTATGCTTCTATGATATGAATGTATTTCCTAGGTACTTATCATGAAGAAAGCTGACTGTTCACTTCTCTTCCTTCTCAATTTCCCCTGCAAACCAAGTCTGGTGCTAAACCATGTCCCTCAGCACATCTCTGCAGATTTTAAACATCTTCACAGATAGAGATTCAATCATCTCTCAGTGAAGCCTGTTCCAGTGTTTAAGAACCCTTTCAGTCAAGAAATATCCAAGCTTATATCCAAACTAAAAGTTTCCTGGCACAACTTGAGGCCATTTCTTATCACTTGTTCCTAAGGAAAAGAGTCTTAACAACCACCTCTCTCCAACCTCCCTTCAGGAAGTTCTAGAGTAAGGAGGGCTCCCCTCAGCCTTCTTTTCTCCAGGCTACAAAACCTCGGGTCCTTCAAATGCTTCTCAGAAGCCCTGGGGAGCATATGGTTCTATAAATGAAAGATTGTTTCTTCACTCCAAACACTCACAAAAACAATTTAGGATCTTCAAATTCAGCTTGGATTTCACCTTCATGACCTTCCCACGGAATAGTAAAAGCTTTGATTCCACTCCTAGCAATGTCAATCACAGTTTTACCATCAACAGTAACCCTTGTACAAAACACAACTCAGCTTGCCTTGAGCAAAGAGAACATTCATACAACCAGATATAAACAGTTAGAGTGGAACACATGGACAGAAACACAAAGAATCAGTAGAAATCAGAGGTTTGTTCCACTGAATTTGGAATTGAGATGAAGAGTTGAACTGATCAAAAAGACCCCAAAAAAATACCAGACAACTGAGTTTGCAGCAGAGAAAGTATTTGAACAATACTATACAGGCACGCACAGGGCAGGGCCAAGGCTGTTAGAGAAGGGAAGGAAATTGTGAGAGGAATGCAAACCTCAGGGCATGAATTCAAACCACTGCTAAGAGCTGAACACTTTCTGCTGGGGTCAGCATGGAGTTCTAATGCTTTTGACCAACAAAGTAAAATGTGTAATGCCTGCAGCCAACTGATCTTCAGATCAGCTTGGAAGAACAAGTTTTGTATTCTGGAAAGATAGTGTATTGTTAGAGTAAAACAATTCTCTTTGATCCTTAAGGTGATGGAGGCTCTTTCCTGAACATATGAAAAGTACTTGTTGACTTCACACAACACACATGGAGAAACTGTGCAGCTTGAACATTTCGGGGTGGGAGCTCCTAATGGAGTAGGTGGATTGAATCATGAAATCACAGAATTGTTTCAGGTGGAAAAGACCTCTAAGATCATAGAGTCCAATCATCAATCTAAGACCACCATGACCATTAAACCATGTCCCAAAGTGGCATGTCTACACATTTCTTGAACAGCTCCAGGTATGGTGACTTCACCACATCCTTGGGCAACTTGTTCATATGCCTGGCCTCTTTTTCAAGTCCAGTCTGCACAGGGCAAGCAGCACCCACACATACTTCAAGCACAGGACTAACAGAAGTTCAAAACCCAAATAAACTAGAAAAGAGATTCAGCCACAGCACTAGAAAGTAAATGAGTAAATACAGAAATAACTGCTTGGTATCCAAAAAGTTAATTTTGCCCAGCACAAACCACACCCAGGCTCTAAAGTGTACTCACAGCCCAGGCCAAAGCAGGTTTAGGGTACTGCACTTAAATTCTGACTATATGAATTTGTGATAGATAAATTAAATTAAAAATAGAAATTAAATTTAAAATGCAAAATAGAAATTTCTGAAAGCCTAATGATTG
The DNA here is from genome assembly GCA_013396675.1 of Eubucco bourcierii. Classification (NCBI taxonomy): domain Eukaryota; kingdom Metazoa; phylum Chordata; class Aves; order Piciformes; family Ramphastidae; genus Eubucco; species Eubucco bourcierii. Next base: position 411,541 of record VWZE01018034.1, on the reverse strand, counting down.
TGTTTATATTTCAGGTTATTTTGGAATGTGAGAACTCCTTGCTGCTTGGATCCATGACAACCATGTAGATACTGTTCCCTCACTTGAAAGATCTCCACTAATATGGTAAGCTATAATCCACAGATTGGGTCTCAGGTCAGTTGTAGTTTTGCCACACAATAAGCTGGAGTGACTGGGTGTGTAAGTTTTCCTGTTTCTGTCTCAAAAAGAGTAATATAAAAAGTATTAACCCACGTAAGCAAGCAGGATGTGGCAGCGTTCCTTGATTTACAAACACTGTTTTTACACACCAGACAAGTATTCAGTTTCCCAGAATATCTGAAAAGGAATGTTGCTAAGCAAAGATGATGGCAAAAAAAAGAGTATTTAATTAAGATGTCTAAGTGTACTTTGCAGGACTAGCAGCCACATTCCAAACTATCACCATGCAGAAGAGGAAAAAGCTTCAAATATAATGAAAAGGGGATATTTTTAGCTCAAGTTTTACAAATATAGAATGGTTTATGCCTGATCCTGTCTGACACAGAGAAAATGAGCTGAGTTGAAATCCAACTTCTACACATATTCCTCTGTTAAATATCCAGCATTTGGATTTTTCAGCACTCATTTTAACATTACAAGCAAACAGTTTCACTAATTCATTGCTTTTCCTTTTGCTTAAAGAAAAAAAAACACTCTACTTTTGGGTCAAAAGCCAGTCACATGCATCAAACAGAAGTTCACAGTGAGGTCACTCATCACTTGATACAACTTGCAACAGCCATGACTCCCATCAGCTCTTCTTTAGGGCATTTTCAGTTTCAGCCTCAGGGGAATCGAAGTAACACATTTCCCAGAAGATTTCAAACAAACAAACAAAACTCAATTATAAATTCAAATGAAACCCTGTAGCTAACCTACCACTTCAAAATTTATTAAATAGACAAAAGCAATTCACAGGAGAGAAGAATGCCTGCATTTGGTAAATAAAATCTGCCTGCTTTCAACACGGGGCAAAAGGCCGCGGATTTTATTTTTCATTTTATTTTCACTGTTCACAGAATCATTTGGGTCATGGCTTACACAAAGCAAATAAGGACATCAAGACAAAATTGCACCATAATGAAAGTTAATTAGAGATTGAGACAAAAATTAAATGGAAGAATCTACTTGGCAATTAATAATGACAGCTATATCAAGTAGGAATAGAATTAAGGTACAAAGAGACACAAGATGACCCCAGTAAAAGGCTGCATAAAAATACGAATACACAATGCCTCCTTCTTCACAAGCTTTATCACTTATTGCATCTAAATTACTGACAGCACCTCTAACAGATGCACAGAAATCCACCTAAATTACTGACAGCACTTCTAACAGATGCACAGAAACACTCTCAACTCTTTGCAACAATATGAAAAGATTGAAGAGGGAAATAAACCTCCGTTGTGCTGCACAAACACCAAGTTCTGAAAAGGGTATGAAATGGCAGCCTACAAGACAAGTGAAGTGACTTGCTGTAGAGTGACAGAGCAGCACAATGAATCAAAGGTTCCCAGGTTCTCCTCAGCAGTGAGTCACATCAGATATTGGGCCATCTCAATTTGTATTTAGTTTTCAGTCATATTTTAGGCTTTCAACAGAAAATCTTTTAAATATCACCTATGAGGCAGACACTATGAATTGTTTGCTTCTTGACTTGGTAGGCCAACTGTAACCATGAAACCACCTGTACAGTCCAACCTGAAAGCTAGCAATGATATTTCCAGGATTCTATACTTGATGAGAACTTTTCAGACCTTACCTGCAAATTCTGAAAACTAGAGGGAATATATATCCAAAGGCAACGTAACAAAAATCAACAGCAATGATCACAAAATTGCCTTGCACTCTCTCCCCAGTTCCACTCCCTGTGAATACTGAACTTACCAGGAATAAATTCTTTAGAATGAAGATGGCAAACCACTAGAACAGGTTGGCCAGGGAGGTTGTGGATACCCCTCCCTGCTGGTATTCAAGGCCAGGTAGGATAAGGCCTTGACCACTCTGGTCTAGTGGAAGGTGTCTCTGCCAGTGCCAGAGGGGCTGGAACCGGGCAAACTTCAAAGTCCCTTCCAACCCAAACCATTCTATGAATCTGCTAAACTCAGGAATTAATTGCCTTTGCTTATGTTCTAGCAGAGTTCTGCTTTAAGGGATCTCAAGGTCAGGAAAAAGCTTTACTCTTTTACAATAAACATTTTGCAGAACAGTGCAAGCACAGTTCTGTCTGAGTTTGTGGCTTGTAACATAAGCTGCACTGAGATGCTTTGAAGTTCTTAGCACTGAAGCACAGAGATGCTGAGAAGGAAAGCAAGCACATGGCCCAAATTCTGAAATCCACAGCATAATACATTCCCCATTTCAGGGACACAAGCTCAGCTTGGTGATTCCAGCTCTTTACAGGCTTCCATGTACACAAAGATTGCACTCATAGCAAGAAATACAGAAAATATTAAGGAGAAAAAGCATCTTTATTGTTTCATTCTAATTCTATTATCTCATTATCCGTCTCTCCATAAATTCCTAAGAATATGTTGCTGACTTTTCTCTTTAGCCTGCAGCAGACACATCTGACAGAGTAATAGCTTTAGTGATATTGAGAATATTACTGCAATGACAGAAGCATTTCTTAAGTTTCAAAGTTCTGACAATCATACAGTAAAGGTAAAGGTTTCATTGCTACTATAAATAGCCTGGCTCCCAGCAAAGGGAAAAAAAAGGAAATCCCATAATACTGCATATTTGGAAGTTTTCTAACTTTATTGTTGTCGTTTGAAGTACTAACACTTCACATGAGTCCTAATCCACTGTAGCAGGCAAGCTCCCTGCTCACTTTAAGCAGGTTAGCATTCCAGTTCAGCTCAAGGGGATGAGCACACTACTCAAGTGAATTGTTTGGTCATTGTCTAAATTTAAAACTCACAATGGCACGAAGAGGAGGTTGTTACATTGCACATTGCTGCAGTAGACTGCCTACACCTCAGAGTATCCTCCTTACTTGTGTGAACATGAGGAAACCACTCACAAAGTGTTGTTTTTGCTGTTGCAGGATAAAGATATTTAAAGCAAACCTTTCAAGAGTCGATGGAGTGCAATCTAAAAGGTAGGAGTATGTTATTTTTTATTCTCCTGGACTTTCACTGTTGTAACTTCAGCACTCCACAACCAAAAACATCACAGGATTGTTTTTCTTTCTGGGGTACCCCGCTATGTTTTCCAGTGATGATGCTTTGCAGTGGTGACAAAACAGGATCTAAACCATGTTCCTTTCCAACCCTCAATAGTTCTGGTGTAACAAATAAAAATTTGCCATTTTCCACTCTGAAGTTCACAAATAGATGCTGTAAAGAAGAATCATGGAATCAAAGAACTCTCTTTCAGTTGGAAAAAAGCTCTAAACTAAATCAGGTCCAACCATCAACCCAACACCACAATGGTCACAAAACTGTCCCAGAGTACCATGTCTACATGATTTTTTAACATCTCCAGGGATGGTGACTCCACTGCCTCCCTGAGTAATCTGTTCCAATGCCTGATCACTCTTTCAGGAAAGAAAATTATCCTAATATCCAGCATAACTCTCCTCTCACACAATTTCAGGCCATTTCTTCTCATCCTATCATCTGATGCTAGGGAGAAGAGACTGAACTCCACCTGGTTCCAACCTCCTTTCAGGGACTTGTAGAAAGCATTGAGGTGTCCCCTTAGCCTCCTCTTCTCCATTCTAAACAGTCCTAGTTTCCTCACCAGACCTGTTCTGCAGACCCTTTACCAGCTTTGTTGTCTTTAAGAAATGCAGGAATACAAAGCTGACTTGTAAGTCAGTTAACAGAGGTGAAAAATGGGAGAAGAAAATCTGGAAATGCAGGCAAATGGACAGAGGAAGAACAAGACAAGGCAAGGAGGGGAAAGAAAGAGAGGGGTTGAGAGAAGGACAAGAAACAGGAAGATAAAAGGGTTGATTTGGGTGGAGAGGGAGAGCACGCTGTTTTCTAACAACTTCCTGACAAAGGGCTGCAGGTTATTCCATTAAGTGGCCAAACACAATATCCTGACAATTTTAAGAAAGCTCCTTGATCTGTTTGGGATTTGGTTTGGGGATTTTGATATTTTTTTTTGTTTTTTTCCCCAAAAAGAGAATTATTGGCTCTTACAGACTGCTTACAGCTTTATCCAGTTTTCTCTGTATGAAGAGAGGCTGATCATAGAATCATAGAAGGTTGGAAGAGACCTCCAAGATTATCCAGCCCAACCTATCACCCAGCCCTAGCCAATCAGCTAGACCATGGCACTAACTGCCCCATCCAGTCTTTTCTTGAACACCTTCAGGGACAACGACCTCCCTGGGCAGCCCATTCCAATGGCAAATCACTCTCTCTGTGAAGAGCTTCCTCCTAACATCCAGCCTATACCTCCCCCAGTACAAATTGAGACTGTGTCCCTTTGTTCTGTTACTGGTTGCCTGGGAGAAAAAGCAACCTCCACCTGGCTACAACCTCCTTTCAGGTAGTTGCAGACAGCAGTGACATCTCCCCTGAGCATCCTCTTTCCAGGCTAAACAATCCCAGCTCCCTCAGCCTCTCCTCACAGGGCTGTGCTCCAGGCTCCTCACCAGAAGGGGGGCCTGCATGTTCTAGTTATAACCCTCCCACCACCACCACAACCGCCATGAGCAATATTTCAGATTATATAAAACAAATCAGAAGAATTTGAAATATTCAGGTCAAGATGATTTGGGGGGACACAAAGCTACAGTTGAATACCACAGTAGCATCACATGTCCTACCCCAGCCTCAATCCTGCCTAAAGGAATATGCAAAAGCCTCCAGCACCTGTGTGAAGCAATCTCCACGGACATCCAAGCCTACTTGAAGAATATTGCTCCTCTAAGTAAAAATGTGAGGCATACTTGGAAGCTAAAGACCTGCTAAACCCTAGCAGTGTCTCTTCACGGCCACTTCAAACAATTCCATCTCCTCTCTCACATTTCTCTGCTCACAAAATGTTTCCCAAATGACATAAATATTTCAACAGCATTTTTTAAAAGGTCTTAACATCTATAGCTCCTCCATTGCTGCAGAATGCTAAGAAATTGCTTCTGGGTTTTTGCTACTGATCAGAACTCACAGGCAAATACAAGAGGAAACAACTTCCAGCAGATGACAGATCAACAATGAGCTCGATTTCATAGAATCATTTCAGTTGGAAAAGATCATCAAGTCTGAACATTATCTAACTCTAACAAAGCTGGTGGTAAACCGTGTCTCTCAGTACCACATCTCCACATCTTTTAAACACCTCCAGGAATGGGAATTCAACCACCTCCCTGGGGACCTTGTTCCAGCCTGTGAGAACCCTTTCAGTCAAGAAGTTTATTCCAATATCCAAACTAAACCTTCTCTGGTGCAACTTTAGACCATTTCCTCTCGTCATGTCTCTTGTTCCTAGGGAGAAGAGACTGACATCCACCTCATTCCAATCTGTTCTTCAGTCTCTGTATCAGTGTCACTAAAATTTCCTGGACCTGCTCCAGCACCTCAATGTCTTTCTTACAGTGAGGGTCCCAAAACTGAACCCAGTACTCAATGTGTGGCCTCACCAGTGATGAATACAGGGGCACAACAACTTCCCTGGTCCTGCTAACCTCAGTATTCCTGCTCCAGGCCAGAATGCTGTTGGCCTTCTTGGCCACCTGGGCACACACTGGTTCATGTTGAGCCAGCTGTCGATCAGCACCCCCAGGTCTTTCACTGCTGGGCAGTTTCCAACCACGCTGTCCCAAGCCTGAAGGGTTGATGGGGTCGTTGTGAACCAAGTGTAGGACCCAGCACTTGGCCTTGCTGCAACTCATACAGTTGGCCTCAGCTCATCACATCCAAGTCATAGAATTACAGAATTGTTTCCTGCTGCAGAGCCTTCCTCCTCTTAAGCAGAACGCTCCCATCCAACTTAGTGTCATCTGCAACTTACTGAGGGTGCGTCAATCTCCTCATCCAAGTCATTAATAAAGAGAATTGGCCTCAGTACTGAGCCCTGAGGAACACTACTTGTGACCAGCTGCCAACTGGATGTCACAGCAGTGTACACTGTGCTGCAGGCTAGTGGGAGCTGTATGACAGCGTACCTGGCATAACCACACAACAGAGCTGGAACCAGTCTGGTTTGCCAAATATTTCTCATGGAGTAAGTCCTGTGGCAATAGTCTGTAGCCTTCACCCTCATCATCTAGTGTTTTTCGTTTTCCTAATGTCCCAAAATAGAATTCCTCAATGGTATCAGCATCCATACAACTAATACAACAAAAATGAAATTATTCCAGTAGGCTACAGAAATAGTTTTTATTTATATTCACTATATATATATATATAGGTATATATTAAATCAAGAAACAATCACATCTAGAAAATACTTCTATATTTAAGCAATCTTAAAATCTTTAGCTGATTCTGCAAATGGAAGTCTAAGAAAAAAATTACTGCTGAGACAGAAGACAGAAAAATAAAAGCAGCTCCACAGCTGGTTGTGCTGACATAAAAAGTCCAAGCCAAAGGATTTGTTTGTTTTCCTGTCAGTCCTGCACAGACAATCAAACTGTGCAGTTTCTGGTGTGTTCAGCCCCAGAGTAATAAATATTCTGAAAAGCAGATTCTGTTCTTATTTGCATTCTCCTCATCCACTCTGGTGGGGGTGCAGAACACTAAGGCCACATCATGGCCAGGAGAGAACCTGCTTTGTATTCATGTTGCTGTGCATCCCTACAGGATCTTAGGGACTGCCACACCAGTGACCTGAGTGATCAGCATTGCCTCAATTTTCAGCTCAATACCTGGGCTCAGTGCTACTTCATCTCTAAGTCAGACAAAGGTATTGAGATCACCCAGCTATGCCTCATTAGGCACTCCAATTAATCACTTTGCTCAGTTCCATCTCACACACAGCCAAAAAGGGACATAGCCAAAAATTAATCTGGCAAGGGCTGGATGCAACTGCAGACCCCAGCGTATTGTTGTACCTCTCTGACCTCAGCATCTGCCCTTCTTTCAACTCAGCTAAAGTTTCAATCTGATTTTGCACTAGGGACAGGAACATTTTTCAACCATTGCTATTTTTAACAGATGTCTTTGACCTCTCAGCAATTGTTGAATTTTATCAATTCTCAAAATCTACCAAAACCTTTAATTTACCAATGGGCCAACCAGCATGCTTCTGTCCCCTATCTCTCTTTTCTTTGAGACCTACATTTGTTGACTCCTGTAAAGCTAAGTCCTACTTCATTATCTCTTCTTTCATCCAAAGTTTAAAATTTCACTTCTTCAACCAATCCTGTAGACAGCACTAGAAGCACCCATAAAAAAGCTACCACAAGAACTTTAGTTTTTCTCATTTCCTTCACATTTTAAAGACAGTTCTGAGACACCTATTGGGGGAAATAAATCTCACTACATTTTGAATGGTTTGTAATTTTTATGACAGAAGGAAATGGTTTAACTATTAGTGGGGTGGGGGAAACAGAGTGTAAAGCACATCACACATATAAAACCTGCAGTCAGAAATCAGCCAGTGGAGGGACTCCACACCTTGAATACTGGGTTGTGTTCTGAGTCCTTCACTACAAGAAAGACATCGAGGTACTGGAGCAGGTTGAGAGAGGTTTAACAAAGCTGTTGAAGAGTCTAGAGAACAAGTCTGGTGAGGGGCAGCTGAGGGAACTGGGGTCATTTAGTCTGGAAACAAGGAGGCCGAGGAGAGACCTTGCTCTACAACTCCCTGAAAGAAAGTTGGAACCAGGTGGCCGTTGGTCTCTTTTCCCTGGTAACAAGGGACAGAAGGAGGGGACTTGACTCAAGCTGCACCAGGGAAGGTTTAAGTTGGATATTAGAATAAATTTCTTGACTTAAGTGTTCACAAAAACTGTGACAGGCTCTTCAATGAGCCTATTACATAGATACGGTGCCGAGGGACATGGTTTAGCACCAGACTTGGTGGAGTTAGTCCCTTCCAACCTAACCCAACCCATTCTGTGAATTTATGAAACTCAAGAATCCATTCCCCAAAGTGCAAAGTCACACAATATTACAAAGAGACAATTCCTGGAGAGATGAGATTTCAGATACGGTCCTTCTTTGTCACATAAAAATTTGCTACAACTGTTTTGAGGCTCCAGCTGTGTTCCCAAACACAGGCTGAAGCCAAGTGGGGCTCTAACACAAATCCTGGATCAAATGTAATTTCTTTACTGATTGATTCTTTCACATGTACATGACCATCTGCTTACCATAGCCATTTTTTGCCCTGCCACACATATAGACTTCTCAGAAAGGAGCAAATTTCTATGTTTGCCTTAGCACAATATGGCCCTAAACATGATTTGGAATTTTAGGTCCCACCAGAGCACAAGGTATTATATTTTACAGGATTAACATTTTTAAGGCATAGAAAATATAAACTTCAGTAACTTAAACATCGGTGATGTAAGTCTGCAAAGCCCAAATGTAGGGAATAAGCTGTGCTGAAGAGGAAATAAGTGTTTTTTATGCTACAAGCTCTGTTTGTTTTCTCTTTGTGCAAACTGGCTAATGATTGTGAGAGTTTTACCCTTCGCCCCACTCTTCCCTTTAATCATCAAAAATAAAACAAACATTTTGTATGGTAAATAATGAGGGTATGGAAATGTTCTGTGACCTCGTGCTGTGAGTGATGAGGAACTAGCCAGGGAGAATGCATTTCCTTTGAAGTAGTTTATAAATATTTAAAATCAATTGCAAGAGCGTAGCAGGGGAAAAAAAGGACACATTTGGGTCACCTCCAAGTTGCAGCCCATGTGCCCTCTAGGGTATCCTGCTGCAGTAAGAAGAGCCTCACAAAAAGGTCCACATTCCCTGTGAGCTGCTCTCGCTTTCTCAGGTGTTGGCACACATAGTCTACAGCTGTCAGAGAGATTAGTCACTCAAAGAGTGCTGGTCAACGGCTTAATGACTAAGTGGAGACCAGTGACAAGTGGTGTTTCTCACATGTCCCTGTAGTGGCACTGGTGCTGTTTAACATCTTTGTCAGAGACATGAACAAGTGGACTTGAGGCACCCTCAGCAAGTTTGTTGATGACACTAAGCTGTGCAAAGCAGTCAACACAGCGGAGGGAAGGGATGTCATACAGAGGGACCATGATACACACAAGAGCTGGTAAAATGCCCATCTCATAAACCTCAACAAAGCCAAGTGGTGGGTCCTGCACCTGGGTTGGGGCAGTCCCAAGCACAAATAGAGGCTGGGCAGAGAATGGATAGAGCAGCNGGGAAGGGATGTCATACAGAGGGACCATGATACACACAGGAGCTGGTCCTGAGGAGAACGACCTGGGGGTTCAGGGTGATGAGAAGCTCAACATGACCCAGCAACCATGGGCAGCAGGTCTACTCCACTCTTATGTCACCTGGAGTCCTGTTGCCCTGCTCTGGAGCCCCCAACATGAGAACATAGACCTGTTAGAGTGGGTTCAAAGGACAATAAAGAAAATCAGAAGGCTGGAGCACCTCTGCTCTGAGGGAGTTTGGTTTGTTTAGCCTGGGGAAGAAAAGGTTCCAGGGAGACCTTCTAGCAGCCTTCCAGGATTTGGAGGGGGCTACAGGAGAACTGGAGAGGGACTTTTGACAAAGGCATGGAGATGAGGGGTGATGCCTTCATACTGGAAGATCGACTTAGATGAGACATGAGGAAGAAGTTCTTCCCCATGAGGGTGGTGAGGCACTACAACAGGTTGCCCAGAGAAGTTGTGGAAGCTCCAAGCATGGAAGTTTTCCATCTTGGGGTTGGAATGAGGCCTTGAGCAGCCTGGTCTTCTAGAAGGTGTCCCTGCCCAAGACCGGGGAATTGGAACTAAATGATTTTGAAGGTCCCTTCCAATCCAAACCATTCTATGAATTAAATACTACAAAAATAGCTTTGAAATTAACAAAAAAAATAATTGGCAGATAAGAATGCCAATGATGATAAGAATAAAACATGAGACTTGCTATATTGACTCATACTGTCAGGAAGCTACATGGGCTAAGTGGAAGATCTGGTTGACTTTACCAATTTGGAAAAAATATTTTGAGGAGGAGCTAGAAGGACTTAACATAACTACACATATTTTGGAAGATCAGTCTTGGGCACCAACCAACAGTTATGATGCAACACAAAACACCTTTTGTAAGCCTGATAGCATCTACCTTTCATTACCTTCCCCTTTCACCAGCACACCTGCAAACAGCAAGTGCAGGAAACAGCCATAAAGTGAAAGGACAAGGTGGGAGCAGAAGTATCATCAGGATCTGATGAAAACATGTGAGATGCCTAAGGGCATGAGGAGAGAGTGGCTGTAAAGAAGTGGAGCAGTTTTTAATGTTGCATTTGCATCAATTCAGATGTGGCAATTACACTGGTATGTAAGCACTGGCAGGTACGGGCATACTGGTGTAGCTTCCTGGTACTACAGCTACAGAGAAGAGAAGACTGAGAGGGGATCTCATTAATGTTTACAAATATCTGCAGGGTGGGTGTCAAGATGGGGCCAGTCTCTTGGCAGTGATGCCCCATAATAGGACAAGGGGTAACTGGAATGCAGAAAATTCCACCTCAACACAAGGAGAAGCTTCTTTACTTTGAGGGTACCAGAGGACTGGAAGAGACTGCCCGGAGAGGTTGTGGAGTCTTCTGTGGAGACTTTCAAAACCTTCCTGGACATGTTCCTGTATAGCTCTGTTCTGCTTTGGCAGGAGGGTTGGACTAAATGATTCCCAGAGGTCTTTTCCAACCCCTACCATTGTACTATTCTATGATACAGAAGATCACAGGATGTCAGGGGTTGGAAGGGACCCAAAGAGATCATTGAGTCCAACCCCCAATAACTTATCAGGCTAAACCTGACTATTTCCTAGCTTCATGAGTGAGAATACAAATGTAAGCAGCTATTTCCACTACTCCAAACATCCTTCCTGCCAGAGTCCCTTCCCATCAGACTGTAGGCAGACAGCATGCTGGCAGGTTGCTTTTCCACAGCACTCCCCTACAATTACAGGATTTAATTGACTCCTGCACAGTAGACACACCTCTCAGCTATGAGACTGCACTCTCCCTTGGATGCTGCTATGACTAATCCAAAGATATAAAAGGCATGTTGTACCAGTTCATGTGCATAGTAATTAATGTTGACTGTTAATGTTGTGATCCTGGGATGAAGAGAACAGTAACTGCAAATTTTTCTCTATTATTATTATTATTGCATATTTCCCAAATAAACACTTCATACATGCAGATATTTTCAGATTACACCACACAGGAGTTAAAATCATGACAACACAATTTCACTAAGGGCAAGTCCTGCCTGACCAACCTAGTAGGTTTCTACAATGAGGTAACTACATCAGTGGACAAGGGAAGACCAACAGATGCCATATCTCTAGACTTTAGAAAGTCTTTAACGCAGTGCCCTGCAACATCCTTCTCTCTAAGATACAAGGATATGGATTTGGTGGGTGGACTGTCCAGCGGATAAGGAATTGGTTGGATAATCACATACAAAAGGTAGTGGTCAATGACTCAATGTCCAGATGAAGAAGGGTGATAAGTGCTGCCCTTGAAGGGTCTGTATTTAGACCAGTGCTGTTCAATATAAACAGCAAGACTGGGGACACCCACAGTGAGTTTGCAGATGATATCAAGCTGAGTGATAGGGCTGATAAAATCTAAGGATGGGATGGTATCCAGAGGGACCTGGACAGGCTGGAGAGGTGCACTGAGGAGAATCCTGTGAGGTTCAAGCAGGCAAAGTGCAAGGTCCTGCACCTAGGTAGGGGCAACCTGGAGACCTGCTTGTGACCCTGGGCAGCCTGATCTAGTTGGAGGTGTCCCTGTTCACTGCAGTGTAGGGTTGGACAAGGTAACCTTTGAAGGTCTCTCCCAACTCAGTGCAATTTGAGAATCTGTGAATTAGTCCCAATGCTTACGTGTTGAGTAGGCCATAATGTGGTGAGTAACTGATGCTGGATTGATGACTGATTGGGCAAACACAGTGATTTTTATTTGGGTGTTGGATAATAGATCACTGTGATCTGCAATCTCCAGAAAAGCACAGACTTCAGCTAATCTGAAACAATTTCATCTTAAGTGTCACTTGGTTTGCTTTTCCCTTTGCTATGACTGCTCACATACATTTATCATTTAAGGATTCTGTTAGCCTGTCATGTGTTACCTCGCTGAAGCAGAATTATGATGTGGTATCAGAGCTATTTCCTCAATAACAACAAAACTACTCTATATCAGAGTGCAAAGCATCAGAATTTATCACAGAATCATAGAATGGTTTGATTTGGAAGGTCCCTTAAAAACCATCTAGTTTCAACTTACCTGCCATAGTCGAGCAGCTCCTACAAATTCAGCTAGATAGCGAGCAGCTTATGCTTCTCATGCATGAGAACCTCCAGGTTTTGACAGCTGCCATTGTTGAAGCCACTTCTCTCCCCTGAAAAACATGTCATTCTTGATCAATTTCATGGCTTCACTAGGAAAAAAGTATAAATTATACCCCTAAGTCCCTGCACACAAAGCCAATCCCAAATTTCATGCCTGGAACAGCAGAGAGAATGTAGCAAATTTTTCCCTCATATCAACAAACAGCCACTGCCTGCTCAGAGCCACAGAATCAGAATGGTGGGGGTTGGAAGGCACCTTTAAAGGTCATCTAGTCCAACCCCCCTACAATGAGCAGGGTTATCTTCAAGTACATCAGGTTACTCAGATGGTTCTGGGTTTAGAATCACAGAATGGCTTGAGAAGGAGGAGACCTTAAAGATCACCTAGTTTCAACCCCATGCAATGGGGCAAGGGAAATCTACTAGATTAGTTTGCTAACACCCTCATCCAGCCCGGCCTTAGACACATCCAGGAATGAGGCATCCACAACTTCTGTGGGCAACACATTCAAGTGCCTTGCCACACTCACTGTAAAGAACCTCCTCCTGAAGTCTGACCTAGATCTACCCTGTTCTAGTTTAAAACCATTGGCCCTTGTCCTGTCACTACATTCCCTTACAAAAAGCATAGGATGAGGTTTATTTTCATCTCTCTCTTTGGAGGCCTTCTGGCCTCACAATAGTGACTAAGGTCAGCAAAATTCCACAGGATTTGAAGTGTTCTCTGTATTTTAATTCTGGTTTAACTTTGATGGGTGAGGGTTTCTGACCATTGCAAAGGCTGGTATGCTGAGTACAGGTTTCATCAAGGAGTGTGAAGCACAGCAGACCAATGGAGAAAATACCAACAGGGTCTAGTGTAAAAGGTGCCTATATTGGCAAAAGTCATCAGAAAGGGATACCCCTCGGGTAGGGGAGGGGTATCATTCAGGCTCAGCAGTTCAGATAATACACACATAGCAAAAGCCTCCTTACTTTGTAAGCTAGGGCGAGAAAGGATGGAGAAAAGCCAAAGAAGCAACAAAATCTCATAAAGCACCAGGGTCTGGAGACAAAAAAAAAAAAAAAAAAAAAAAACCAGGAGACAGAAAAAAAAAAAAAAAAAAAAAAAAAAAAAAAAAAAGCCACCACAAACAAGCAAGCAAAACAAAAACCACAGCACCACCACCACCACCCCAACTGCCTTAAAAAGAATGACTTGGATCCCAAGTCACCAAGTCAAAAGTTTATCAATTTAAGACCCACTGGAAATGTTATTTTAATATGCAGTCCCCTTAGCTTTCTGACTCTGCTACCGAGAGGTTTATTAAGACAGAAGAACAAAAATACAAACATCATGATCAGAGACAAGATTGGTCTTTTTCTGGCTCTGTGAAAACTTCCAAGAATATTGATAGCGGTTGCCAACTCACTTTCAGTTCTCCTTTCCTTTTCATGACATTATATTTTGTTCACCTTCTGTTTAACCATAGCACAGCTGAAACTTGGACAGACAATAGAAGACTCCACAAACTCTCTAGGCAGCCTGGTCCAATGTTCCAGCACCCTCACAGTGAAAAAGGTGGTGGTGATGATAAGGTGGAACTTTCTGTGTTCCAATTTGCATCCATTGCCCCTTGTTCTATAACAGGACACCACTGAAAAAGTCTTTCCTCATGATGCAGATGTTCCAGTCCCTTCATCATCCTCATAGCCTCAGTTGGACTCTCTCTAGTATATCCCTGTCTCCCTTGAACTGGGAAGCCCAGAACTGGACACAATATTCTAGGTGTGGTCTCACCAGTGCAGAGTAGAGGGGGAGGAGAGCCTTTCTAGACCTGCTGGCTACATTCTTCTTAATGCACCCCAGGATATCATTGGCCTTCTTGGCCACAAAGGCATATTGCTGTCCCATGGATAGCTTACTGTTGACCAGGACTCCAAGGTCCTGCTCTCCTCAGACTAATTCTAATTATTACCTCCTCAATAACCATAGTAGGATTTTTTTTTTCCAACCAATTTTAAAGTGCTCACTTTTCTGCATCATTTTCCTTTAAAGGAAGAAAGTCACTTCTGAATATCTCTCCTTTAATGCACTGGAAATATTTTATATCTAGACTGCCTTTTGCATGGCCAACTAAAGGTTTGCTGGGGCGGCTAGAGAAACACACAGAGCTGGGGTCTTCCATCTCTTCCACTGAAGAAAATGATCATAACTTTAACTGAGGAAAGCACCAACATGGTGCTTTCAAGCACAAAGGCTATCTGACTTGCATGCTGCAACAAACAGATTATTTTGTGGAAACTGGTAAAAGGTCCACCTGAGACACACTGTAAAAAGTTTAGCAGCTACTCAAAAGACGGAAAGTCAAAGTTTGGAATTTAGCAGAGTAAACCAAAAAGTTAATTCTAGGTTTCCTTCATTCCTCTCACCTGAAATAGCTTCATCTCCCTTTTTTAAATGCTTCAAGTGTTCCAGTACACGTTTGAAATAAAAATATATACCTTTATCTGTACTTAATGTTTTAGCAGAGCTTTAATGCTAGGCAATGTGTTTGCATTCGGGTCTAGGTGACTGCATAATAACCAGTGGCAAAAATTTACAGGCCTTCAGGAATGGCATGATGGAGAAAGAATGATACCTAGGATGAATGGCAGCTTGATCTGAATTCTGAGCATCTAAATGTTAAAGCCAAAGCACTTTCCTGTCACTTTAGACAGGTAGCCTTTTTGGGAGACCCGCTGAGTGTTCTGCAGTGAAGCATACAGCATCATGTACTCTACATCTGAAATGATCTAATCAATTTAGCAGCACAAAGTATGTAACAGAATGTCTTATAAAAAGGCAAAGAAATTAGAATATAAAAGGATGCTATGCCTCTGAGCTTAGTATCAGGTAACATATTATTCACTGCATAAACTCTCTGACCTTTTTTCCTTGACAGTCTGTAGCATGTGGTTGATTTCAACTGCTCCAGACAGGAGCTTATTAATGCTACTTATCCATGAATGGAACTATGAACACCACACAATACACTAGTTTTTAAAGTAAGGTAGCTAAAACAAGATCAGTACAATTAAAGCATGCCTTTCCATGCTACAGAAGCAATTTGTTCCCTAGAATTATTTATTTTCCAGCCTCACTTGAAAGATCATTATAAATATGGAAGAAAAGGGCAAGGGGAAAAGGAAAAATAAAGCTGTGTTTAGACAGTGACACTGTAAAACCATATTCCTATTTTAGGGATGTGAAATAATTCATAAGGTAAAACAATATAAAGTGTTTTCCATATGGAGTAGTTTATTCATGCCAGAGGACAGATCCAGTTGTAACTAATCAGTGGAAAAGCTTAGAGCAGTAGCTGCAGAGATAATACAAACATTAAGGGCAATTTTTAAAAAGGAAAGTGCTTCCTCTGGAAACAGCAACAGTAATTTCCATTTATAATTGCCTTCTATGATCATCACAAGCATCTTTATACAACTGAACAAAATATATCAATTAGCACTTCCCAAGGGTTAAAGCCTAAGAGCAAGATTCTGTGCTCTAAAAATAACAAAAAGTTATAAAGAAAAGTAGTGAGGAAGAAATTTGTCAGATAAAAGCTTAAAGAGAAGCAGCCTGATCTGGAGTGTCCACACACAGCTAGAAGCAGTATCTGCTCTCAGAACTGGTTTACACATGAAGTGGGATTGGTTTCACCAAACCCATGACCTTTAACGCTAAACCAAAGGCTCTGTAGGTTACATCAAACCTCATCAACTTCAAATCCCAACCAAAGGCTGTCTGGGTCTTTAAGTGGGCTCACATGACAAGAGACAGCAATTGAAGTTATCAAGACTTAGCAGAGCTGAAATAATATTTCCATACTCCTAGGCCCTGGTAAGCACGAGGCATGGTAAAAGCCTATAGAGATAGAAGCTTACCAAAAGCCAAGTTCTGTTGCCTGTCCCATGAATGTGGATCACACAGATTCCCTAACAAGTGGGAATCTACCAAACACTGAGATTGGTGCAAGTTCAAGCTAAATCTAAAGACATCAAGTGTCCACATAAGGTTTAGCTCAACTGAATTAATTAGCTTCAAACCTAAAAAAGGGCTACAGTTAATTCAATTTTAAGACAACCAAAGCAAACTGTACAAAGATGGCTATGCCAGGCAGCTCAGATAAGCTCCATACCTAGCCAAACCTGTCCAAAGGTATTCATACTGTACAACAACTGCACATGGCCACCTCACCAGTTAATACATCCCCTTCAGATGAAAACCCCTGTATTGGAATTCCTGCTTTGACATCATTAGAGGGTAGGAGATGACAACAAAGCACAAGATCAGCAGAGATGCAGGAGAGAGAGCCCAGTTAAAAGGGAGAGAGAAGCAGCATTATGGGAGGGGAAGCAAAGCAGATGCCTTACAAGCCATCTCTCAAGCACCAAGCAGCATCAAGCTGGCTGCTCCTGATAGAAGTTTCTGTTCTAGAACATTTCACATGCAAAGACAAAAGGAACCACAGAATGGTAAGGTTGGAAGGGACCTCAGAGATCATCTAGTTCCAAACCCCCTGCCATAGGCAGGGACACCTCCCACTAGTACAGGTTACTCAAGGCCTCCCCCAACCTGGCCTTGAACACCTCCAGGGAGAGAGCAGCCACAACCTCCCTGGGCAACCTGTGCCAGTGCCTCACCACCCTCACTGGAAAGAACTTCCTCCTAACATCCAATCTAAATCTTCCTTCTGCCAGTTTAAACGCATTGCTCCTTGTCCTGTCATTGCAAGACCTTGTCAATAGTTCCTCCCCAGCCTTCCTGTAGGCCCCCTTCAAATACTGGAAGGCTACTATCAGGTCTTCTTGAAGCCTTCTCTTCTCCAGACTGAAAAGCCCCAACTCTCTCAGTCTGTCCTCACAGGAGAGCTGCTCCAGCCCTGCGATCATCTTTGTGGCCCTCCTCTGGACCCCCTCCAACAGTTCCATGTCCTTCCTGTGCTGGGGGCTCCAGAACTGCACACAGTACTCCAGGTAAAAGCATTGGTAGGAGCAGCTAGACCCTAGCTAAAACTAGCTGCAGAGCGATGGTAGGCCCCTAGAGGCTCTGGGAACGATGGTCTTGACATTGGTCATGTTATTAAGTGCTGGTACCAGAAGAAATGAGATTTTAAAGGAAAACACTGAGAAAATAACTCATACAGCAGAGAAGTTTGGTTATAATTTTTGCTAGCATAAAAAAAAAACCCCACAACTGATGTGCAGTCTTCACCCTGCCTGGTAAGGATACATCAATACTACTTTGCTTTGGTGTTTTGTTAATAAATCACTGTGGAAAATACTCTGACCTTCCATCATCAATTTCTGTTTCATGGGAAGTGAACTGCTGTCCTTAGGCAATGGCAGAACTATATGAGGTTGTAGAGATATATAGCTTAAGAAATACTATCTTAAAAGATAGTATCTTAACATAAAAAGGAAGAGTCTGAACAACAATGGACAAAACATACTAACAACCTGCAGGCAATGACATACTAAGACCAAAAAAAAGAGCCTGCAATGTAACAGAACAAACTCTGATCATGCCAGTCAAACTCAGAAGATCAGAAGAATTTACCATAGTAAAATATGAGTGAAACAGGGCTGTGAAACTCACAAGGATGCTGTAGATACAGTTTACTGGGGTGCAGAAAACAAACTGCATGGAAGAGCAGTGTGTAAATAGCTGGCAAATAAAAAAGAAATAACTCCCTCCCCTTCCCACCCAACTCTGACTTACGAGTCTCCAAGTCATAAAATTGATTAGGAAAATATCCATTAGATAGTGAACCTGGTGAAGGGTCTTGTGAGGAGCAGCTGAGGGAATTGGGGTTGTTCAGTCTGGAGAAAAAGAGGCCGAGGGGTGACCTAGTGCTTTGCAGTTCCCTGAAAGGAGGTTGCAGTAATGTGGGGGTTGGTCTCCTCACCCTAGCAACAAATGATATGAGGAGACAAAATGTCCTCTAACTATGTCAGCAGAGGTTTATGTTAGACATTAGCAAGAATTTCTTCACTAAAAAAGGTTATCAAGCCCTGGAAGAGGTTGCTCAGGAAAGTGGAGGACTGGCTGTCCCTGTAGCCATTTAAAAGTCATGGAGATGCTGTGCTTATAGAAATGCTTAGTGGTGACTTGGCAGTGCGAGATTAACAGTTGGACTTGATGATCTTAAAGGTCTCTTCCAACCAAAAGGATTCTATGATTCTGTAATATTCTGGGAGAGCACTGTTCTTCACTGGATTTTCCCCTCAACTAAAGGTCAAACTGAATGCAAGACAGCATCCTAGAAAGACCTTGTACTGTACTGCATCCATTTTTCTGCAGACGTCTTTGAGCTAATAATCCCCTTCTAAACATGAGCATCATTTTGAGTGCAATTGCCCATGCCTTAACTTCATAATGCTTCACTCACTTCCCTTCTCCCTTGCCTTCCCTCTCTCTCTTTTCAGATTAAAGAAAATCCAGATGGGGTGCAGGTGCTGCAAAATGATACAAAGGTACAACAAAACAAGAGTTGCTCAGACTCAATCAAAGAAATGCATTAAACCATGTGTCTGTCCTCCCCTACACTTCTTGTTTAGACTAAGTCCATTTACAAGGTTGGAGATTTCCCTGCAGCACAAACCTTGTCAGATCCTCCCTCTCTCCTAAGCAATGAAAATGAATCCTTGCTTCCATCAGAGCTTGTAAACATAGTTAGTTGTGGGAGCAATTCCCACACTGATAGTCTCTCTGGAGAGGAAGACTAGCTAAGTTTCAGAAAGACACTCCAGCCCCACTTCAGCCCCTTGGCCACATCTCTAGAACAAGTGAAAAAGTGGGAAGGAAAACTGGTGTTATGAGAGATTGAGGGGAGATGAAGAAATAAGTTTTAAAAAAGAAAAAAGAAAATAGCAATAGTCAAATTTAAATAAGAAAAGAAAAAAAGGTGAGCATGTTTAAAAAAAAAAAGGGGGGGGAGGAAGAGACGAAAGGAGCAATAGGAGGGAAAGGGAGATATTTTAGCAATTATATGAGGGCACATTAATTAACAATCAATGAGAACTACTCATTGGCTAATCAACCCTCTAGAGAAAATAATGAGTAAAGCTGGAAACATGCAAAAGCCATCACAAAGTTCTCCAACAACCTCATTATGCTCCTGATGAATCTCACTACAGAGGTTAGTTATGACCAGCCCTGAGAGACAGCAGCCTACAGCTCAGTTCAGCAGTTCCACCTAGGTTAGCTCACTCTCAGAACCCCAGGTGATGTTCAGTGACACCAGTTTCTCAAGCCATCCAGCTTAAAATATTTTTCCTAATTATATTGATTAACAACTCAGTTAACATTTCTTCTGAAAACTTTCCTTACTCCAGCTACATTTTTGATCCAGAAGAAGCACAATCACCTGGATGCATTCATGAAGTAAACAGCTATAAACACAATGAGCAAGGCAGCGATAACCCCAAATTCCAAGAGAACAGTGAAATTCAAGAACATAAAAGTGAACTCCAGAAGGATGAGCTGAACAGAACAGAAAACCAAAATCAGGTAAACAGCACAAATGAAACTCTCTGGAACCATGGAGGCAATGATTTTCCAGAGGATGGCCTTCTAAAATGTGTTGCAAAGCCTAATGCTGCAGTCAATGGTGGCAACTCTTGTGCTGGAGTGCACTCTGTGCTCAATGCCAACACAAACCCAGGGAAAGAAGCCAGTGAATGGGGAACCTCCACCCAGTCAGTGGCCTCCTCACCCAGCAATAGAGACTTTTACATCAAATCAAACAGGTCTGCCCAAGAACTTGATGCAGAGACAAGCAGGCAGGAGAAGGCAGCCTGCAATGAGCCAAATAGTGTTCAAGAGAAGAATCTGGGATCTGCAGAGGACAGTGTCTTCCTCACAGGAAGTGCAATACTACAGACACCAAATAGTGTCATACAACTGCCAGATGTTGACTACCCCCAAAACAAGAATCAAACCAGGAACTATTCAGTCAGTTGTGGACATTCACACCAAAACACTGGGCCTTTAGCAATACAGGACCAGGACCTTTCTGTAACCCCACCTTCACCTGTGAATGAGAACAGTATTGAATCTTTTCAAACTGACCCCACGAGTCTAAGTGAGGGCATTACTGCTGGTACCACTGCTGTGGCTGTTAGCAAAGCAGCACAGATACCCACACACTCCAACCACAAAGACTTCAACGGAGAAACTGAGGAGGAAGATGCAGAAGTTGCAGCAGCTCTGGCTGCACTGGAAGCTGCAACTGCAGGGGAAGACCTGGAAGATGATGACGAGTACTAGATGAAGGTTTTTTTCTAATACACTGTGTAAGATCCAGCCTTTATTTCTGGATCTATACAAACACATGTAAAGCATGTGCGGACAGCTGTTGTGAACAGCATATATTTAAGGAGCTGGGACTAAATCTCTGTCCCTTCAGCTGTTTTGTACAGCCTTTTAATTACTGCCCAAGGTACAGAACTGCTCCACTGACTAATGGTTATACTAACAGTTGTCTTCTCTGTGGGGCCAACCAGGAAGGCATCAGTTCTTCCACACAGGATATTCTGCTGTATACCCACCACACCTGGACTCATGCAAACGTTTCCTTTGGGTTTGACCCTCAAGAGGGTCTGTGAACACTGCATATTACAGGTTCAGAAAAACCTCTTTTGTTTAAAGCAGAACTATAGAAAACAATGGAATTAGAAACCACAGATTTTCATGTCAGTACATAAAAAATAAAATCTGACTAAAAGTTCTATGATCTAATGAAGTATGAAATAGAGGAAGGCAGCTTGGCTTGCACTTCACTGCAGTTACGGTTCTATTCCAGATTAAGCCTAAATCTGTACTGGTGTTAGGATTATAACCTCATCTCTTCCCTTAGCCTTTCTCTGGACAGCAGAAGCCTAGCCAAACCCGAGAGTGAGCAACTTTCTGTTGGTTTAATGAGCTCAAGGAGCTCACCAAAGAACTGCACATACAGTATCAAAGCCGATGGCAAGTGATTGAAACTCAATCCTATCAGTCAGGATAGATTAAAAGTTGTTAAACTACAACCTGAGACCTCTCAATTCTGCAAAAAAATTCCAGGCACACACCACTTGCCTTCACAACACAGTTTGCATGTAAGTTTTGTCTCAAACAACTCCAGCAAGATAAACAGTGACAGCTAGCGTGGACCCTTCCTTGGCTCTCCTGCAGTCCTTAAACTTCCAGGAGGAAAGGGATCAAGTTTCCAAGTTGAATTAAGCCTAAGACCTGAAAATATCAGCTGCATTCCTTGAATGTTTACCCTTCCTCTGATCTTCAGACTAGTATGCTAACCTTTCTTGTGGGAGGAAAAAAAAAAAAGGCAGGTAGTTCATAAAATTTGGATTCTAACAGTCGAAATATAAAGTGCTTGACATTTTGTAATGAAATTCTGTGGTTTCTCAGTTTATGTTATAAACCAAATACATTTTTTGTAATACTATTAAAAAAAAAATCATCTGGTGTTTTTTGTGCTTTATGGGTTGTTTTTTTTTATTATATAGTAGATACATAAAAGAAGTATTCTAAGATATAACCCTCATTGGGCATATAAAAAGCACCAGGTATGGTTTTGCCAACAGTATATGCTGATGCCTATTCTAACCACTAAGATGAGTAGGATCAGAACATTAGGAAGAGGGCTTCAGGTGATGTGTAGATATTTAAATTATTTCTGTTTAAATACAGATTCCCTCTTTTCCTCTGAACACTGCAAGAACCAAATCAAGTACTCCCACCTGGAGTGTACAGTTCTGGAGCCCCAAGCACAGGAAGGACATGGAAGTGTTGGAGCAGGTCCAGAGGAGGGCCACAAAGATGATCAGAGGGCTGGAGCAGCTCTGCTATGAGGACAGGCTACAACAGTTGGGGCTTTGCAGCATGGAGAAGAGAAGGCTTCAAGGATACCTTATAGTAGCCTTCCGGTATTTGAAGGGGGCCTACAGGAAGGCTGGGGAGTGACTAGTTAAAAGGTCTTGCAAAGACAGGACGAGGGGCAATGGGTTTAAACTGGCAGAGGGGAGATTTAGACTGGATGTTAGAAGGAAGTTTTTTAAGGGTGGTGAGGCACTGGCACAGGTTGCCCAGGGAGGTTGTGGCTGCTCTCTCCCTGGAGGTGTTCAAGGCCAGATTGGATGAGGCCTTGAGTGAGCTGTACTAGTCGGAGGTGTCCCTGCCTATGGCAGGGGGTTTGGAACTAGATGATCCTTGAGGTCCCTTCCAACCTTACCATTCTATGATTCTATAAGATTTCATTACCTCAAAATCTTAATAATACCCTGAGGAGTAACTAAAAAACCCTAGTCTCAGCTTCAAAAGAACTATATTCAGCTACAAGTGCCAGCCATCATATTGTATCTCTAAAATTAAAAAAGCCTTTATATGTTTGTAAAGATTGTAGTACTGTTGTTTTGCCATTTTCCTACTTTAATAGACCCTTCTAAATCTTTTTGTAAGCACACACAAGTTTTATGTGCATATTTGTGTATCAATTTGTAGAATTATATTCAGTATTTGTAGAATACTGAATGACAGTAAAAACTATGTGCACACTGCATATTACCAGTTATGGTTATGACAGGACATAGGATAGGTCTGCTTCTATATTGTGAGGACTTTTAGGGCATCACCAGGCCTGGCTGTTCCCACCCCACTCCCAGGACTCATCCAGACCAGGCCCCAGGATCCCATAGAATCATTTTGGCTGAAAAAGACCTTCAAGATCATTGAACCCAACCATCAACCCCAAGAGCACCATGCACACACTAAACCATGTCCCAGAGTGCCACATCCACACGTTTCTGAAACACCTCCAGGGATGGTGAATCCACTGTCTCCCTGGACAGCCTGCTCCAATGCCTGACCACTTGCACAGCAAAGAAATTTTTCCTAACATCTAATCTAAACCTCCCCCTCACAGAATTTCAGGGTATTTCATCTTACTATTTGTTACTAGGGAGAAGAGACCAACACCCACCTGGCTCCGACCACCTTTCAGGGAGTTGCAGAGAGTCAGGAAGTCTCCACTCAGGCCCGAAGCACCATCAGACCCTGCCCCAACTCCCCACAGCCCTGCCCAGCTTGGCCACCGACCCCATCCAGCTGCCCCCCTGCAAGCTGAGAGCCCAGTCCAGCCTCAGCCAGGGCCCACTGGAGACACCTGATGGCTGGGGCTGGGATTGCCTCATGCTCCAGAGCCTGCCGCCTCCTGGGATGGGCCTGTGGGACAGGCCTCAGCTGTGAGGCCCGCCCCCGGGCCCTGCTGTCCTCGGGGAAGCCTCCACCGCCCCACACATCCCAGCCACAGAGAGCCACCACCCCCTGCTCAATCGTCACATCAGCCACGAAAAATTATTTAACTAAAAGGAGGTTAAAGAAAGAAACACAACAGACATGCCAGGAAACTCACCTGATTTCTCAGTGTCTCGATTCTAAAACTCGATTTGATTTTTCTAACCTGGACTCCAAACTGAACTGCAAGTGCAAATCACAGCAAGTTTTCACCCTGCTCCCCAAGGCTCAAAATACACTAGAGAAAAGCACTTGGTCAAAGCCAGCTGGTGCCCTGGGCACTCCAAACCAGGCATCTCTGTGGGCAGCTGCCTGCAGTCAGGAGGCACCAAACCTGAATCCTCTGCGAGAGATCAGCTGGGCTGCAAATGCCACATTTCTGGCAGCCCAAGTTGCATTGTCTTAAACAGAAGAAAGGCAAAAAACCCAGTACAAAGCCAGAATTCACTGCACCAGAAACAACTGACCAATGATTCTCTTAACCAAAAACACATAGTCAGGCATATGAATACCTCAAAAACCTGCAGGATGTGGAAAGCATCCATAAAATAAACCCACGAGGCATTGCCAGCATTTAGACTTAACTACTATCTAAAAGTCTCCTGTTAGTTTGGGGATTTTTTTTTTTTTTAATAAAAATGACATATGTATTTTTATGTAAAATGTACATTAAGCAAAATTCATTTATATTTTTATATTTATTTCCTTTCAGCTCCACTGACTCACAGGTGAGTGTCAGGAATTCTTAGCCATTTCTCAGACTCGCTTTTCATGACAAACATGAAAGAGAATACATTACTTCAGAAAGAGTTTTAAATCCTCCTTGAAAATCAAATTTGAAATAAGTACAGAATCACAGTACCATCAGGGTTGGGAAAGATGTTTAAGATCAAGTCCGACCACAGCCAAACTACCCTGACCACTAATTTATATTCTGAAGAGCCACATCCATATATTTCTTGAACACCTCCAGTCACAGTGACTCCACCACCTCTCCAGGCAGCCTGTTCCAATGCCTCACCACTCATGCAGGAAAGAACCAAATCTTCAGTTCTTTTAGATGTTGATGCAAAAAAAAAAAAAAAAAAAAA
>VWZE01018034.1:293698-384518 GCA_013396675.1 Eubucco bourcierii | reverse complement strand
GGGGGGGGAAAAACCAACCAAAAAAAAAAACCAACCAACCCCACAACAAAACCTTTGCTAAAGAGCCAACATTCATCAAAAGCAAGACAAATTATCAAAAGCCCTACAGAATAACACACACGCTCCTCCCTGACTGGGAATGGCTTTTCCAGAGTCCTGCACGAGTGCTAATTGCCAGCCGACGCACACCGCTATTGTTCTGCCGTACGCCACACAGATCCTCTTTTCCTTCTCCTTGCTTTGATTAAAAGTTTGGCTGAGGAAGAAGTTTACGTTGTTCCTTTCACTAAGTGCAGCAGGTTGTCCCCTCCCTGCTTCCTTCGCCTCTTCTTTTCCTGGGGCAGAGGGCACTTGACCACTCGCCCTCCAGGCAGCAAGATGCTATTGCTGAGGAACAGGGAGGCACTTCAGACGAAATTAGGGCTTTTAGGGTTTGTTTTTTAATGTCTTCTTTCACACCGACACACTCCCGAAGTTTGTAATTGTTTCAATAAAAGCTTCAATAGCTCCCTCTGCTGACATCAAAGCTGCTCTGTGCAAAACCTGCTCCGCGCTGACAAAAAAAAAACCAAAAAAACAAAAAAACCAAAACCAAACCCAAAACAACCCTCAGGTTCTTGTGCCTGTAAGCACACACAGGTGTGTGTTTCTGTATACACACAGATGTGCAGAACCCTTCAGAGGAAGATCTGGAGAACTCTACCCATGGTTAAGGTTAACACTTTCCTAAGATTGCTGCTTTTCAAAGAGAATTGTTTTGAATCTAAACCAAAATTATGAAGGCTGGTAGCTAAATATTGATTCATATGATAATTTGAAAATACTATCTGATCAAGGCATGTTAGCTGAGAATCAGCTTAGAAGCATTAAGGCTGGGAAAGACCTCTAAGATCATCAACTACAACTCTCAACCCAATACCACCATGGTCAGTAAACCATGTCACCAAGTGCCACATCTACACACTTTTTAACACCTCCAGGGATGGTGACTGCACTACCTCCCTGGGTAGCCTATTCCAATGCCTGGCCACTCTTTCAGTGAAGGCATTTTTCCTAATATCCAACCTAAACCTCCAATGGTGCAGCTTGAGGCCATTTCCTCTCATCCTACCATTAGTTAGTAGTCAGAAGATACCAACACACACCTGGCTCCGACCCATTAGAGAGTTGCAGGGAGTGAGGTCTCCCCTCAACCACCTTTTCTCTGAGCTAAACAACTCCAGTTCCCTCAGCCACTCCTCACCATACCTGTTCTCCAGACCCTTCACCAGCTTTGTCATCCATCTCTGGACCAGCTCCAGGAACTCAATGTCTTCCTTAGAGCAAGAGGGCCAAAGTGACACCATGAAATGACCAGCTAGGAGACAAGAGTTTGTCTCAAACTGCTGCTGCCTTTTCTGTCATCATTTTTCTGGTTTCCCTCTTCCCAAGTCTTCATACTCCCCTTGCTGCCTCCTCTCCACACCTGCTCCTCTGCCACCAGTGCCAACAGTTGGCGATGGTTTGTTGATGTGCTGCTGCTTCTGTTTCACAACGGCAAGGTGGCTGTTTTGCTGCTTGCTAAGAGCTATGAAAAGTTTACTGAAGCAAATGCTCTCTATTCCCCACAACCACCATTTGACGACCATCAACACGAGCACCAGTGCCTTCTCTCCACCACTGCTGCACACCTAACAACCCCACAGCCCAGAAGAAACAAAGGCTAAGATGACTAACTGAAAATACACAAAGAAAGGACAGTTACTAAGGAAAGGAGGGGAATAAAACCCCAGCAACAGAGCACTGACCATAGAGAAGTGAGGTATCACACTGACAGAATACCACATTTACCTCTGTATCCTCCTTCGCAGCTAAACTTCCTGACATTGCACCCCTACAGCACTAGGGGCTGCACAGATCTAATTTAAGAAGAGATGCTTCAGTTAAGACACAGTTAAGATTTGTCACAGATCAAGACAAGGCAAGCCAAGCCTGAGTGCATAACTTTATATTAGTATGCAGCAAGTACAAGCTCAGAGAACTTCAGAATTTTTTGTTTGGAAAAGACCCATAACATCCAACTGCTGCCCTCACACCATCATGCCCACTAAGCCATATCCCAAAGGTTCATGGCCACACCTTCTTTGAACACCTCCAGGGATGGTGACTCCACCACCTCCCTGGGCAGCCTGTTCCAATGCCTGAACATTCTTTCAGGAAAGATTTCTTTTCCTAACATCCAACCTAAACTTCTTGCACAATTCCAGGCCATTTCCTCTCATCCTATCACCCAGATACTAGAGAACAAACCAACACCCACTTCATTCCAGTCTTCTTTCAGAGAGTTGTAGAGAGCAAAGAGCTCTCTCCTCAGCCTCCTCTTCTCCAGATGAAGCTTGTGAGACTGAACTCAATACATTTACAGAAAATAATCAAACACCAAAAAAGAACCAGATAGCAAACTTCTCTGACACCCTCTTCCATCTTTTCCTACCAATCTCCCCACTTCTGTCTCCTTCAGTTTGGCTCTGCTAGGCAGTAGCATCTCTCCAGGAAAATCCAAGCTACACACTTCAGGAATAGTGGACCCTGGATTCATCAGTGTGTAGAGATGCAACATCATCGTGCCAGAGGAAGATACCAGGAAAAAAAAAATCTTTCCTGTAAGAGTGGTAAGGCACTAGAACAGGCTGCCCAGGGAGGTGGTGGAATCACTATCCCAGGGAGTGTTCAAGTGTGTAGGTGTGGTGCTTCAGCATACAATGGTCATGGTAGTTGGGTTATAGTTGGACCTGATCCTGAAGGTCTTTTCCAACCCTAATGATTCTATGATCTATCCACAGATCTGAAGGAGACAGAAAACCACTTGTGCTTTAGCATTTTTTTGGTGGCTTGGTGGGGGTTTTATGCACTTTCCTTCTGCAAGTGACAGACAAACAATTGAGTACAGGAACCACCACCTTTTGCCAAGGTTTCTGCACCTGTGAAAAACAAGGAGACAGCTCAGAAAAATTGGCAAAGAGCTCCCAAGTACATACACTATGAGAAGCTTTTCAACTGAGGATGTTCATAAAGATTCAGAAATAAGAAAAAAAAATTGTTTTAAACCTTACAGTTTCAAAACCTGTATTGCAATGTGCTCTGTGCTCTTTACAAGTGAAATCTGATTTTATTAAAGACACAGAATCACAGAGACGTTCAGGTTGGAAAAGACCCTCAGGATCACCAAGTCCAACTGATAACCATACTCTGCAAGGTGCACCCCTCCAAGTAGCTCCCTCATCTTTTGGCTACAGCAGCAGGAGGTTAAGATCCTGAATTTTGGCATAATGCATTACTAAAAAGCAAAGTATCTATACTGGAAAAAAAAAAAAAGTAGTATTATCCATTTTAAAAAAAGAGAAAAAAGTTCCATCTGGAAAAATTCTTCACAATTCTTCTGAGAACTTTTCTAGGTCAATCCATTCATAATAGAATTTTAAAGGCTGTAATAGGGCAATCCTCTTCTGTTGCACTATATTGTCATATGAAGTAATAAAACCTCTGTACTACACAAAATTACCATCTGCTATACTTAACGTTTTCTGGTAGCAAAGTTTGAGAGTTGCTATCTTTGCATTCACCTGAAATTGTTACTGAAAGCCAACAAAGTCAGGGAAAAGAGGGCAGAAGGGAAACGCGATAAGAGAACAAGAAACAGCACAGAATCATAGAATTGTTTTGGCTACAAAAGGCCTCTAAGATCAAGTCCAACCACTATCTAACTCTTACAGAGGCTAGTGCTAAACCATGGCCCTCCACACCACATCTCTGTGGTTTTTAAAGATCCCCAGGGATGGAGATCCAACCACTTCCCTGTGGACCTGTTCCAGTCTTTGAGAACCCTTTCAGTCAAGAAGTTTCTCCTAATATCCAACTCAAATCTCCCCTGCTGAAACTTGGGTCCATTTCCTCTTGTCCTGTGACTGGTTACTCAGGAGAGGAAGCCAACACCCTCCTCATTACAACCTCCTTTCAGGGAGCTGCAGAGCACCAGAAGGTCTCCCTTAGCCTTTCCTCCAGACTAAATAACCCAAATTCCTTCAGCTGCTCCTTAGCAGACCTGTTCCCCAGACCCTTCACCAACTTCACTGTCTTTCTCCGAACACCCTGCAGCACCTCAACATCCTTCTTGTAGTGAGGGCCCCAAAACTGAACCCAATACTCAAGGTGTGGCCTCACTAGCACTGAATCCAGAGGCCAATCCCTTCCCTGGTCCTGCTGGCCACACTATTCCTATATGGGCCACTATGCTGTCACTCATAGGTTATTTTGTTATGTAGATGGAAAAAAGACCAGACAAACAAACAAAAAAAAAATTCCAGAAACTGAGAATCAGAATGTGTTTAACTTCCAGAAGCTTCACCCTCAGCAGTGTCTCAATTCCCTTTGAAAACTATGGCCTGAGGGTTAAGACTAACTAAATAGAATTCTGAATTATCAACTCCAGCTGCATATAAACTCCTAAAATTCAAAACTGACCTTGTGATGCAGCCAGGAACATGGAAACAGAGGTGTGCAGACAAGGTATTGCACTGATAATTACCCCTCAGCCAGCCACAACAACTTGCTTTGAGCCTCCTTCACACCACACTGCTGACACACAGCAAATCTCACTTTTAATGCCATTTGCAGACCATTGTACTCTGCAAGAGAAGAATGGAACAATTCAAGCATGAGAGAATCACAGAGGGGCACAGACTGAGAGGAAACAACTGTAAAGAACTTCCTGTCATTTGTCACTTTTGGTTCCATACCTTATGAAAACATTTTGAGAATAAAGATAATGCCTATTTTAAAAATGCTCCAGGTCAAACACAATAAAAAGAAGTGGTGCTGAGGGACATGGTTTAGGGCCAGACACGGTAGAGAGTTACAGAATGGTTGGACTTGATGATCTTAAAAGGGTTTTTTTTCCACCAAAACCAATTCTATTCTACAAGTCTGGATACTTACTTCAAAGGTAAATGGTTTTTAATGTAGTCAGATACCAGTTTGGATTGAAAGAGATTTTCTTCTTTCTCATATAAAATATGGAACTAATATAAAGTTTGCAATTGTCCTCTCTCAAGAGAATAAAACTTCTCTGAAGTACAGCACACAGCAGTATGACCTTCTAGCTACCTCCATAAAGAATTATAGAATGGTTTGGATTGGAAGGGGCATTTCAAGACCATCTAGTTTCAACCTCCCTACCATGGGTAGGAACCTCCTACTAGACCATGTTCTCAAGGTCCCATCCAACCTGGCCTTGAGCACTTCCAGGCTCAGAGCCTCCACAGCTTCTCTGGGTCAACCTGTTCCAGTGCCTCATCACTCTCACGAGGAAGAATTTCTTCATCATCTCAGTCGAGTCTCTTCCAGTTAGAAGCCATTACCCCTCATTCTGCCACTCTGTGCCTTTGTCAAAAGCCTCTCTCCAGCTCTCCTGTAGCTCCCTTCAAATACTGGAAGGCTGATCTAAGGTCTCCTTGGAGCCTTCTCTTCTCCAGGCTGCACAAGACCAACTTTCTCAGGCTGTCTTCATAGCAGAGGTGCTCCGGCCCTCTGAGCATTTTTGTGGTCCTGCTCTGGACCGTAACAGTTCCATATCCTACTTGGGGGGGGGGCTCCAGAACTGGACACAAGACTCCAAGTGGGATCTGTGCCATCCTACAACTATGCATAGTGAAGTAATTGTCCTACATTCCCCATTTATTTCTCACAAAGATAGAACCTCAAGACAGTTGACAAAGAAACAGAAGTATCTTGTAGAGAAATATCCTTTATCACAGCAAATCCTGCTCACTGTGGCTATTTCTAAACTCTCTCTGAAGTCTCCCTTGCATATAGTGCTTCTCATACCCAAAACAAACTCACATTCACAGATTCACAGAATTATTTTAGTGGGAAAAGACCTCTAAGATCATCAAGTCCAGTTGTCAACCCAACACCACCATGGCCATTAAACCATGTTCCAGATTGCCATGCCCACACATTTTTTTGAACGCCTCCAGGTATGGTGGCTCTACCACCTCCCTATTCTTCCCACATCATAATCACAGAAACTTCAGGGTTGGAAAAGACCCTTGGGATCACCAAGTCCAACTGGTATCCCTACTCTGCAAGGTTCACTCCTACAGCATATCCCCAAGCACCACATCCAAATGACTTTTAAACACATCCGGGGTTGGTGACTCAACCACCTCCCTAGGCAGCCCATTCCAATGCTGCCTGCTCCTTCTGTGAAAACAGTTTTTCCTGATGTCCAGTCTAAACTTACCCAGCTGCAGCTTGAGGCCATTCCCTCTTGTTCTATCACTAATTACCTGTGAGAAGAGACTAGCACCAACCTCTCCACAATGTCCTCTCAGGGAGTTGTAGACAGAGGTCACCCCTCAGCCTCCTCTTTTTCAAACTAAACAGCTTCAGCTCCTCCAGTTGCTCTTCATCAGATTTATTCTCCAGGCCCTTCCCCAGCTTCCTTGCCCTTCTCTGCACTCGCT
Source organism: Eubucco bourcierii (assembly GCA_013396675.1). Taxonomy (NCBI): domain Eukaryota; kingdom Metazoa; phylum Chordata; class Aves; order Piciformes; family Ramphastidae; genus Eubucco; species Eubucco bourcierii. The sequence continues at coordinate 378,015 of VWZE01018034.1, read as the reverse complement.
CCAGCACCTCCACATCCCTCTTGCACTGACATTCCCAAAACTGAACACAACACTCAAGGTATGGTCTCACTGGAGCCAAGTACAAGACAACAATCACCTGCCTCCTCCTACTGGACACAACATTTCTAATCAGCCTGTCTTTTGTTACGTATGCAGCCTACATCACTCAATAGCCAATCCATGGTAAATAATTTCTTCCTAACATTCAGTCTACATTTTCCCTCTTCAAGCCATTCCCACTCTTCAGCTGCAAAGAGACCGCATTATACACTGAGAGTCTGCCAAGGCTCAGTTCCACACAACTGAGGCAGGCTTAAAGAAGTCACAAGCAAGTTTAAGAATCAACAGCTTTTTTTATTTACTGCTTGGTAGTACAAAAAGTTGTGTATAAACTATTTTGTTAAAAATACATCTGATATGCAAATTTAAGGAAAGCTAAGAAGGCAACATCTGTAGCCCTGCAAAACAGCAGAGTGTAGTGTTAAATGCAATGAAATAGGCACAGTTTCTAAACCCTTATTTAAGTAGCAATGCCCAAATTAAATTCTTGGACATATCAGGTCTTATAAAACCTTAAGCAAGTATTTTACACAGGTAAACAGTGTTTTACACAGCCAGCGTTTGCATTTCTTTTCCTCTATGTAGTTCCAATGGAATCAAAATAGAAGCTATTCATTTAAGTATAAAAATACATACTTCTGTTTGAACTTTCTTCCATCCTTTCTGGCAAGTTTACTAACCCATCACATTTATAAAGACAGCATTATAAAAAAAATACATCCTCCTCCCATTTGGTTTGTTGGGTTTTTCTTTCTTAAAGCTTTTGGGACAGTCTATAGTTGCATATCTGCTCTCCAAAAATGATCTGCTTTGTTTCTGCACCAATACCCCCTTTTTTTCCCCAGTAACATTTTATCCTTTTAGCTCTCAATCTCTTGGAAACTGAAAGCTAACTATTGTAACAAATACCAGCTAAAATTCTCCTCCAAACATTAGTTCTTCAGACAAATGATGAAGTATGCCTGTAAGGTGAGCTTTGTATTCACGTTATACTTAAGTACTGAACAGATTTCATAAGCCAAGTTTAGCATTCCTGCTTTCATTAACCTAAACACTGAAGTTTTAGTCCTGGCCAAACCCTTATTTTGGGTTCTCAGGCTCTTATCTTTAAAAGCACCCATTTTAAAAAGGAAAAATAAAGCACAGGTTCTTTTTCAGACCTTTGGTGGGTGGTGGGTTGTTATTTTTGACTGGGTTTGTTGGTTTGTGGGGCTTTTGGTAATATTTTGGTTTTCTTTTTGGTAAGTATGTCTACAAGTTGCCTCTTCTGGTTTTCTTTTTGGTAAGTATGTCTACAAGTTGCCTCTTCTGGTTTTCTTTTTGGTAAATATGTCTACAAGTTGCCTCTTCTGGTTTTCTTTTTGGTAAATATGTCTACATATTGCCTCTTCTGGGTTTTTTTTTTTGTAAATATGTCTACATATTGCCTCTTCTGGGTTTTTTTTTTTTAATAAATATATTGACATATTGGCCTTTTTTTAGTAAATACCCCAACATATTGCTTTTTTTTTTTTTTTGTAATTAGATCTATAAATACCTCTCACTGATGAGACATCCAGTCAGTGTTTTATGGATACAAGCAAAAGGAAGACCAGCAGCAGCACATTCCTGACGAGATGTGGAAGTGTCTAATACATAACCAAGAAGATTAATCAGTATTTTTGTACACATTGATTGTTAACACTGTAGAAACTGAAAGCTGATTTCTCAGACCTGAAGGGGAAAATGTGGTTTAGAGCACTTGGACTACAAGGATTGAAAACAGTAGTTTACAATTTCAAAGCCAACAGATTTTTCTGTGAGTTCATAAAGCAGATTAAGTTACTTTCTAGTTCTCAGAATACAGTGCAATCTCTAGTAAAAAGCATTCATTTACAGCTTATATTCTTAGGCACTCAGAACAAATGTTATTTTTCAGTTTTTGTTACACAGCAAAGACTGCTGAAGCATTGCAAAGATTCCCCTCCCAAAACCAACTAACAGGACAAAGCAGAAAGCATGAAAAACAGACACAAAGAATTAACATCACAAATCCATCACTGCTATTTTTAGCAGCAAGTCACACTTAAAATACGAAGGGAATGACACTGGTTTAAGACTGCAGTGCCAATGAAAAACAGCTAAGCTCAGTCCAATAGAGCCACTCTGAATGAACTACTTTGGTGTATACTTCAGAAATATAATGCCAAATAGTCCACATCCTTATCTAATGGTTGAAACATCGCTTAAGAAGGGACCTGTGGGCAAAAGACAAAAGAGAAAGGCAAACTATCAGGCACTCTTCAAATACAAATGACTAGTCACAAGAAAAGGGGAGAAAAAGTGCCCTTGAGGAAAATGAGTTTCCAAGAGCACACCCAGCTGGCACTGACTGAAAAAGATGTTCCTTGGCATATGTGAAGCAGTAAAGGGGAGGTAAAGCAAGGAAGACAATGTCATTTAACATCTGCAAACAGTTGAACCACTCTGTACTGTGAGGTAGCCTTCACAAAGTCCGAGGGTTTATGTACTAAAGGCAGACATGCAGATTTTGGCTGCCATAATTACGTCCTTGTATGTTTTGCTTGGCTACTAGCGGTTACATTAGAAGAGTATTTTCATCTTCCAAAAGCTGGCTTTTTATCTTCAGCCAACACTTGTCAGCTCTGGAGGGGAAGAAGGGAGAAGAAAAATCCAGATGGACCTGAGGGGTAAACACAATTTATCCACAGGGTAATCGCATTACTTGCAATATTGAGCTCATTACAAATGTTTGTCTAAGTACAAAAACTTCATATTATTCAATAAGGCTTTTACCTTTCCTCTCCAAAAAAAATTATATAGATTTACTTTCCAAGATGAAGGCCAGCATTTGGCAGGAGGTCCACAAAGCTCAACAGTATTTCAGTGTCTAAATCTTACTGATTTTACTGGTGAAAAACAAGTGTTCAACCTTGCATGGAGGCCATCAGAGAATTTGTAAAATGCTACAGTGCCATAAATACATCTCCTTAAATAATATGCATCCCTTGGGAGTTTTCAGTTGTCTCCAAAGTGCAGCAGGCAAGTTTCTTCTACGAATTCCACCTACAAGAGAAGAAAACAATTCTAAAAACAAGCCCAAACAGCAAAATTACATTTTAGGATGATCACATCAATTAGAATTTAGCAGATGCTCCAAAATGAAAAAAACAGAAACAAAACAGAAAGTCACAATCACATGAAGTAGTTGCCATGCACTGCAAGTTTCACTGCAAGCGAAATCCTAAAGGAAAGGGACTAAGAATGCAGCTGGTACTCATAAGAAGGATGGGCATCCTCACAGACTAACTGACAAAGCACACATAGCTTCCAAAGGGACACTAGGAATGGAAATATGATGTAGCTTTGGTGCACCAGCACCTTGCGCTTACAATGGATATGCAAGCGCTCAGCTCAACATTTTGACTTCAACTATCAGCTGTGCATCTGCTACTTTATGTGTCACTGAGTATATTTTAAATCAGCTGAACTGATGAAATGGAGTCTGCTGAGAATGGGAACCTTGGAGATGTGGAGAAGACCACTACAACTTCAAATGATGCAGCCAGCAAGACACTAGGATAAGCTGAGTTGCTGTAGAGGTCACCTCAGGAAATATTAGGAGCATGCCAGTTTACTGCATTACAGGCAGAGAGGTTGCGCTGGGTTGGAAGGGACCCTCAAAGATTACCTTGTCCAACCCCCCCTGGAGTCAGCAGGAACACCACCAATTAGATCAGGCTGTTCAGGGCCACATCAAGTCTGATTTTGAATGTGTCCAGGGGCAAAAAGCTCTGAACTTGAGAGTAACACTGAACACAAGCAACCAGCAATATGACATCATTCAGGTACTGCCCAGCTCAGGAACCACCTCATGCCGAACTCTCAGTAACAGCAGTGAAAAGTCAGGCCACAAAGCACAAATCTACTACTGCCAAATTCTGTAACAATCCCCTCCTGGCAGCAGTTAAACACACAGTTGCGTCTGCCTCCTTCCTCCGCACCTCCAGACTGAGCCAAATTCTCCAAATCTATATGCTTTTGATCATAAATTTATGGGCTGGATGCACACAAGTCTCAAAGGCTGCTCCTCTCTTTGGTCCCAGTAAATGAAGCCATCAGAATTAATCAGAAGGCTGCAATAAGTTATCTGAAGCAAAGGTCTAACTACCACCTGCTTAGAGGTCAACAGCTTCTCAAGACGATGGGCAAGATCTGCTCTAGAGGCACACTAGGGAGCAGTGGAACAGTCTCTCAAGCAAGATCTGTTTATTTTTTGTAGTGTACATCAAATAGGTCTGGCTGCTTTCCCAGATGATTTACAAAACAGTTCTCTTGGGCTGGAGAGACCTTTGCAAGCGGTTCGGCTGAGCCGTTTCTCTGCTATTAGAACATTTGTTTTAACCCTTAGGGAAGTTGCTACAAGAAAAAAGCTGCCATAGATGGACATTTCAATTGTGTTTATAGCAAAACTACCATCTCTCTGGAGAACAGCTATTTTTAGATTAAAGTAGGAATAGTTTAAATTTAGATACCAAGTTTGAGGTAATTACAAGTAATTGCTTTATTTAGGAGAGGAAGAACAAATTAGAAGGAAAAATGGACTAAAAAAAATGCTTTTAAAGTGCTTCCAAAAGATTTTTTTTTCTTTTTTTTTTTCTCTTTATTTAAATCAAAGAGCAGCAGAATTAACTTTATTTTCATATATGCTCTTTTCTTTCTATTTCTAATGTTTAAAGAGAACTAGTCTGATTTTAAGTCAAAAACTATATTAAGGACAGTCTGATCATGCTACCTTAAGGTATAGAAAAGAAAAAATTTTCACAGGAACAAGAAGTTAATTAGCTGGGCATGAAAATGCAAATATAGCCAGCGAAGTCTCCACAGTTTCTCCAGGCAACCTGTTCCAGCGCCTCACCAGCTTCATAAGGAAGAATTTCTTCCTCGTGTCTCATTTAAATCCAGCTTCTTCCAGTTTGAATCCATCACCACTCACCCTGTCACGCCATGCTTTTGTCCTGAGGACTCCCTTCAAATACTGGAGGGCTGCTAGAAGGTCTCCCCCAAACCTTCTCTTCTCCAGGCTCAACAACCCCAACTCTCACAGCAGAGGTGCTCCAGCCCTCTGATCATTTTGTGTCCTCCTCTGGACATACTCCAACAATTCCATGTCCTTGTGCTGGGGCCTCCAGAGGTGGATGCAGGACTTCAAGTGGGGTCTTCACCACAGCAAGGGGGAGAAAACCTACTATTTACCTTCTTACCCACTGAGAAAAGACAACAGTTTACTTCATGACCCTCCACAGCTTTTTAAACATTTGGAAGCACACCAGATCTCTGTCCTCCTCTGCGCAGTGGTTCCAAAACACTGAGTATAATTTGAGGCAAACACACTCTGCTTAGTTCAACCACCATACCTATGCTGCCAGAAAAGGTTGGGAGGAAGTGTCCCACTGCACTCCAGCTCTTTACTATGTCTTCCTTTCTAAATGGATAAAATTACATAATGTTTTCTTAATGAATAAACAATGGATATAAGGAAGCAGGCTGCTATTAGGTTTCCCCAGAGCCTCCTCTTCTCCAGGCTGAACAACTCCAGTTCCCTCAGCCTGTTCATTGTAGCAGAGGTGCTCCAACCCCCTGATCATTTTTGTGGCCCTCGTCTGGACCCACTGCATCACTTTGTCACTTGTTCACTTCCCCTTTGTATGTGAAGTTACAGTGATTTTGAAGGTGAACTGAGCTGACACAACATGACTTTATACTCTCTTTCTCAGCACAGTGACACTGTGCACTCCACTCACTCTCTTCAAATCTGGTGCTTTTACTTTGTCACCCCAGAACTCCTTCTTTCCCCAAAGGTCAAGCTCTGTATTTTACATCACACTTGTGTAAAATCACCTTTCCCCTTGAGATTATCAACCAGTGCATCATCAGTAAGAAGCAAACCATATCAACTTACAGACCTGTTTCCCCACAACTTTAGCTGTTAAAAGAAAAGGAGTCAGGGATGCATTCCAAAACCATGCCAGACATTTTTTACATGCTTAATGAGCATATCAAGCAACCTACTGAAGTTGAATGACTCTCAATAAAACCCCAACCCCTTGGCTTAGTAACCAACAGAGATCCCTGTGATAACACCATGCCCATGTGTTTCCATTCACATTAGCCAAAGTTCCATTGCTCCATCAGAGAAGTTCCTAGGAAGCAGTCAGCTTACCATGCACACAGTACAGGGCAGTAAGCTTGGGAAGAAGCACTGTAGTTTTTCCAGTGATGCAGCTGTCAGCAGTGTTTGTTTCTTTGGGTTAAGAAGCATACTGCCACTACATCTGACCCAGCATTTATTACCAAAAATTAACATACAATCATAGAATGCACTGGATTGAAAGGGATCTTTAAAGGTCATCTAGCCCAACCCACCTGCAGTAAGCAGAGACATCTCTGACTGAATCAGGTTGCTCAGAACCCCATCAAGCCTGACCTTGAACGTCATCTATAGTGGTGGGACCCACCCTGCAGCCATTTCAAGGGCATGGCTCACTTGTGCATCTAAAGCCTGAAGGGGCTCCAGTACAGCACAGCCCTCCCTTTAGCACAGCGTCTCACTGGAGACTCTGACCATGCCAGTACCTCTGCAATAAAGGTTAACAAAACAGGGGAGTGGGCTGCAAGAACCCCCACACAGAGCAGGGCAATACCACAGATGCTTCTCATGCTCTACCACATCCTTGCCAGGATAAGACTCATCCTCAAGCTCCTCCAGCCTTCCCAAGCGCTGCAGGCAAAGTGGGGAGCACAGGAAGGATCTCACCCCAGCCCCACAAACAAAGGCACTGTGCAGATGTTTGCTTTGTATCACTGATGCCACCTCCACAAAGCAGGTTTTATTGCAGCTTCTGCTTCAATTACAACATCTGAATAAAGAAACAGACATTCATCTGGTGGACAATATAGCCCCTACCAATTTTTCATTAACTGAGTCAGCTAATAGAATTTTTGCAGGTTTTTGAAACTGAAAGATGAATTTTCAGACAGAACTTACACAGCTTCAACTTCATTTCTTTTTCTGATTACCTTCACTCATTTCATAACATGCCACTTTCAATATGAGCTCCCAAGGTTTGGTACCTGCAGTTTACTCTGAGCTTCTCCTCTCTTGCATCTCCTGTTTCACAGGTCCAGCAGGTGTTTCACTCCCATCTTGTTTGACAGGTGTGGCAGGCATGTCCCCATTGACACTCTCCACACCAGTGACAGACATCAAGCTCTTCCGTTCTTTGGAATTCGATTTGTGCTCCACTTTAGTGACTCTAAATCTGAAGTAAGCAGAAGAAAGATGCAGCTGTATCTGCCCAGAGATTTATTAGATCACTCTCAGTACCCAAGTTATTTCTGGAAGAAGTATATGTGGGTTTTTTAGTACAGACAGGAACACATTTTCAGGTACCAAGCCCTCAGAGCAGACACCCACGTGGACCCAGCTTTGCTTCAGAGCAATTTCCCTTCCCTCCTATTCCCTACATGTATTCCCTAGTGCTCGCTACTGCTGAATCAGTGTCTCAGAATTGTGTTAGAAAGCAGAATCCACAGATTCCATACTGCTATTTGGAACAGAGGAATTTGAGAGTGCAATCCTTGGGGTTTTTTTAACCCCTATCAATAGAGCAAGAGCTCTGGATTTACAGCCACAGTAAATCCCCATCTATTGACACAGTTCTGAAATACCCACGCATACTTCTCCCCAAAGTAACTTTGACTTTATAGTTACAGAGTTACAAAACCCCATCACTGATGCTACCAACACAGTAGAATCAATTATTATCTTATCCATCATGAGCCTCTGTCCAGTCCCTAAGAAAAGCACAAATAAAATGACCCAAGTCTCACCTTCCCACAGAAAGGACTGTCACTTCTCCAAGACGACTTCTCCTCTTTAGATTTGTGAGCTCTTTAGATTTGTGAGCCGGCTTTATAAGGTGCCACCGTTTGTGGCTACAACGAGTACAGACATCCTTTTCTACTACTCCTCCAACAGTATGGAAGTGGTGGCCTTTGCAGCTGTGTTTGAAAGGAACAGCACCAGGTGACAAAGGAGATCCTGGGCTCGTTGGACTCCCAGGAGAGGTAGGAGATAAAGGGCTGTAGGAATAAAAAGTGTAAAAGAAATTGAATGTTTACTATAATTTTTTTTTTCTTATAAAGGACAAAAAAGGAGAAAATACAATGTTCAGTCATGTCTAGTTGCTTCAGGGACCATTTACTTGTGAGGATGTCTGGTTTAAGGTTCCCTCTGATACCCTGTTTTTGCAGTTAAAAATCACTTCCACAAATTAATTCAGCTGCCACTATGTGGTCAAGGCAACTAACAAGAAAAGAGGTATGGCAATGAAAAATAAAACAAGACAAACAAACAAACAAACAAAAAACAAAAACAAAACCAAAAACAATGAAAGCCAAACAATCAGGCTAAAAAAGAACAGGTTACATGAACTTACACTGATGAAGATGCCTGATTAGCTGATTAAATTCATATTGAGAGCTACCATTTCTGAATTGTTACAGCATCCCCAAGAACTCACAGAAGAGCACAGTCCCACAACACTGCTGAGAAGCAAAACTAAAACATCTCCCATGAAGAGCAAAGTAACCAACATATCACTCAGCTTAAACTTCAGAAAACCAGGAGGCTTAAAGTACTTGGAAATAAGGAAGTAGTACAGACACCAAAAAGCATTTATTAAGAATATCTGATCAAATTGATCTAATTTTCTTCCAACACAGAGGAGTAGCTAGCATAGACACAAAGCACAAGACAGACTTTTTTGGACTCGAGCACCCATTTGGACATTGTCTTGCAGTATATTTGCCAAAGCAAGCTAGAGTTTAGTGCATCAAAGATGAAATTACTGAAGCGTTAGCAGCACATCTTCTGTCAAAAAAAAAAAAAATCCACAGAAGACAAAGACATATCAGAAAGTTCTGTACCAGCAGCTTGCTATGAAACTGGAAAGACATCCTAAATGCAGTTATTCTGGGTGCAGAGGATGCTCAGTGTTTGAAACAGCTCCTTGAGTAATGGAATAGAAGAAGAGCTGAAGTACCCATGGGCTTTGGGTCATACACAGTGACTTGTAGAGGATAAGAAATAGGGATTACCAACAGAGAGTGTGTATATGAAAGGCACATTCATAGAATCACAGAATGGTCTGGGTTAGAAGAGATCTCCAAAGGTCATCTAGTCCAACCCCCTTTGCAGTAAGCAGGGGCATACCTCAACTGGATCAGGTTGCCCAGAGCCCATTTGAGCAGGCTTAAGTCTTATTAAAAATACTGAATGTGTTGCAGTAAGTACAACACCAACTTTAGTACTTCATCAGAAAAAATTTGCAAACCCAGAATAAAAAGCAACTTGCCAGATGATCATTCTTCACAAAAAGGTGAAGATCACAAGATGAGCATGAATCATGGGGATGTTGTGACTTTAAAAGGACAGATTTCACTGTGGAAATAAAAGGAGTGTAGCCTATGAAGCTACGGTTCCATTACTCAGCATTAATCATGTCTCAGCTGAATGTTCCATCCAGTTTTAGCAATGTTGTTTCAAGAAAAATAGTAACAAACTGAAGAGACTCCAAAGGAGAAAACAAAGAACAAATTAAAGAAATAAAACATACCATCAAAGACTGGACTAACTTGGATGCTTATTTTCAAAACAAAATTGTTGACAGCAGATATTGAATGGTTTTCAAATAAATAATGCTTAAGGGAAATGAAGCAAAGTCTGCTCAACATCTCAAGCAGAGAGAGGAGCTGATGGTTTTAGTGGCAGAAATGCAAATTTAACTTCGATCTGACTAGTCCTATCATTAGAAAGCATTTCACAGTGCACTGAACTCCAGTGTGGTTGCCATTCACAGAGACTTAGACAAGCTGGACAGCTGGGCAGGGAGAAATTTAATAAAATTCAACAGGGGCAAGTGTAGAGTCATGCATCTGGGAAAGAACAATCCCATGTATAAGTATAGGTTGGGGACTGACCTGGTGGAGAGCAATGAAGAGGGAGAGGGACTTGGTAGTCCTGGTGGATGGAAGGATGGCCATGAGCCAGTGTACTCTTATGGCAAGGAAGGCCACTGCCATTCTGAGGTGTATTAGAAAAGGTGTAGTTAGTAGGTCGAAGAGGTTCTCCTTCCCCTCCACTCTGCCCTGGTGAGGCCTCATCTGGAGTATTGTGTCCAGTTCTGGGCCCCCCAGCTCAAGAAGGACAGGGAGCTGCTTGAAAGAGCCCACCACAGAGCCACAAAAATGATTAAGGAACATTTTCCTTACAAAGAGAGCCTGAGGGAGCTGGGGCTTTTTGAGCTTGGACAGGAGAAGCCTAAGGGGTGACCTGACTAATGCTTACATATATGTAAGGGGTGAGTGCCAGGAGGACATAGCCAGCCTCTTCTCGGTGATGCCCAGTGACAGCATAAGGGGTAATGCGTGGAAGCTGAGCCATAGGAAGTTCCATGTGAACCTGAGGAGGAATTTTTTTCACTGTAAGTGTGACAGAGCACTGGAACAGGCTGCCCAGGGAGGTTGTGGAGTCTCCCTCTCTGGATATATTCAAGAACCACCTGGGTGATTTCAGTGTGGTCTGCTCTAGGTGATCCTGCCCTGGCAGGGGGCTGGACCAGATGATCTTTTGAGGACGTTTCCAGGCCCTGACATTCTATGATTCTATGAAGAAAGAGTGAGTTTGCTCTTCAGTTACTAAAGCTTTAGATGCATGTCACAAATAATTTAAGAGCATACAATCAGCTTTTACTTTCCCTTACCTTTTACATTTTAATTGTATTTTAATGGTTTTAAGCTGAGGGAGAATGGTTTTAAGCTGAGGGAGAGCAGGTTTAGACTGGATCTTAGGATCAGTACAAGGGTGGTGAGACTCTGGAATATGTTGCCCAGGGACACCGTGGATGCCTCCTCCCTGGAAGAGTTTAGTTGAGAGGCACCCCTGCCCATGGCAGGGGGGTTGGAGTAGATGATGTGTAATGTCCCTTCCAACCTAAGCCATTCTATGACTCTAAGAATTCACAATGGTCTAAAACTCCTAAAGTAACCTCACGTATCCCTATACAAAAAGATTGAGTTGAAATCCAAACAAATATTTTTGCTGCACCATAAACATTCTAAAATAATTCCTGTGCTTGAGAAGAAAAAAACTAAACTTGCCAAAGAAGCTCAAACCCCAAGCTTCTTGCTGCTAAAACAGGAAATCAGCTGTTGTACACTCAACTATTTGTTTTTCCTACAGCTACACACTCCCACTTCTTCTTTTGTTTGCAACACGATCGACCTTCATCTTCTCTGCCTTTCATGTGGACACAGGATTACAAATAAAAGGTATCTCAAACAGTAAAGATACAGTTTCAAGTTACTTATGGACAATTGTAAGTACTTTTACTCAGATGATGCATCTGCAGCTCAAGTGTTGAATACTTTCTTCTCTAGATAGTTCTGGCTACATGGGTGTGTAGCAAGAAAAAACAACAGAAAGAGAGGTAGGTCAGTGAAAGCTGCACTACCACCACAATGATAAAGAGAAGAGTAAAGCAGGAGAGACAGAAAGGAAAGGCTATTATAAATAAGCATCCACACAAGTGAAATGAGTGCTGCTTCTGTTCTTTCAAGAAAGTAGCCAATCTCTCAGTAGCTTCACCCTCAAGTAAACAAGTATTTGCAGGCTCTGTAAATCTTTAGCTCACACAGCAATAAATCTGTTACACACCTAGAACATACAACCAGAACAGCCAGTTACTGACCCAGGGCATACGTTAAAATTTAGTGACTCAGAGGCATCACAAGGAAATCAATTGACTGTCCTCTTAGCTGATGACACAGGAAATAAAAACCCTTGGAAAGGATCCATTTTCAGTTGCCTCAGGAAGCATGCATTTAAAAGATGAGTAAATTACCTTTCGGGTTCAAAGACACTGCTATCTGCTACCATGGCCTTTAACACATCAGCATTTGCTGCAATGAAAATAAACAGAGTTCTTCAGAAGCATACAGACTAACTTCAGGAAAAAAACAAAAACAACAAAAAAAACAATCAAACAGCAAAGTTAAAGCTCCTCAAAGAACTTTCACATAGAAAGAAAGAAGGATGCATTACATGTATCTCCAAGAAGATACAACAGAGTATTATGCCCAACAAATGTTAGTGTAGTTCTATGAGATAACAACATGAGCTACTAAAACAACAGTTCAAACTGCACCCAAAGCTCTGCCACAACACAAGCCATAACAGGTAGCCATCCTGGCAAGAAGATCTCTGAAAATGTGAAAACATCCCTTTGGCCACAGAACCTCACCTGTAGAAAGCAACTTGATTAAAACCACCAACTTGTAAGCTAAGCAAGGCTTACAAAAAGCAAACTATCAGCCAAGAACCACACGTTCTAAGCAGCATATGAAGTACCTAATCCCAGCCTCCAGGAAAAATACACAAGCTCAAAGCCCTGACACTCATTAAGGGGAAAAACAACAAACTCAGATCCAAAATACAGCTTTTCCAGAGGACAAGCCTTCGTTCAGAAGAACTGAAAGCAAGTTCAGTGCTTAGAAAAAACTTTGATTTATACAAATGTAAAATCAGAAGTTAAAAGGTTCTTGTACTATATGAAAAACATTGTCTCCTAACTGTTTCATCTACTGAGTAAATATGTTTTGAACTGACTAAACATTCCATGGGCTGCTTCAGTGGGATTTTGCTTGATTCGGTCAGATCTTCTTTACCCTTTACTCTGAACACAGCTCCTAAAGACATCATGTCCAAAATGCAGTGTCAGCACTAGTCTACCCTATTGTCCCAGTCAACTGGCTCTCATCAGCTTTGAGAATAGTTTTGAGACAAAAAATTTAATTTGGTCAAAACATAAAAGCTTCATGCACTTAAAACGTTGCCCTTAGAAGAAGAACTCTGAGCCCTTACTTCACAGTAACACAAAAAAGAAACACCAAATAAAAAGCAAGTTAAAACACCATGAAGTGCACAAACTCAACTTGCCACCAAAACTAATTTTCAGGTAAACAAAATAACTTTCTTATTTTGTTTGAAGGAAAACCTCAAAGAGTTAAGCATGTACAAAATGGTTACTAAATCAAAACACATGAACATTAATGCATTTTTTCTTAGATGGTGGTTCTAGAACACCACCACAACGGCTCACAACTTCAACAGCAAAATACTATACCTTCATTTTTCATAATGTAGTTAACAATTTGTCCCACTGTGTCGCTATTCTCATGTATAGTTTCATTCATTTCTGTGCAAGGAAATAAATACTTTGTCAATGTCTTGCCTTTCCAAATCAAGAAGCAATTTATTTTGAAAACAAACAAAACATCCCATCAAACAGAAGAAAACAGAGACAACAGAATAAATTACATTAAAGAAGGATAAGTTTATTGTCACTTTAGAGAGAAAGCTTAGAAAAGATTTTTGAGTCCTTATGCAGGAAGAAATATAAACACCTGTTTATGGAATCCACACACACATCTACTACTCTAACATAGTCATCTTCAACTAAGACTTGAATGAACTCAGTATTTTCACAAACATACATCAAAGTTCTTTCTCTAGATCCTAGGGAGGGAGCGGGAAAAGCAGCCAAACCAACAAAAATCATGCCATTGTCTCAAGTCACTGTTTTAAAAATTGGAGTTATCATCTTCTGGTGTAAGAGGGATTCAATTTAGGCTTTTCACCACAACTACAACGACACTGAATTTATTTTTTCTTAAATGAAAAATCTCCTATGACTAAAGGAGAGAAAGATTTAAGAAAGAAACCTCATGACAACACTTTTGGAATCAACTCTACCCATTACAACTCTGAAAGCTTCCCCAGAATAACCTCAGGTAGCAGAGAACAATTGGGAAAAGAAATCAGAACCATTATGAGGCCAAGCTTTGCAGTTCCCTAGTAACTGTTATGACTACCTTGAAAAGTTAATTAGACTAATTAGAATCATAGAATTGTTTCAGTTGGAAAAAGACCTCTATGATCAAGTCCAACCATCAATTAAATAAAGATCACTATTGATATGTGAATACAGAAAATCAAAGACTGGTAAACATAGAAAATCACAGACTGAGGCAAGTTTGATAGGCAAACCCCCACATTTTTCTCCAAATAGTAGATTAGGTGCTGCATCATCAATTCACCAATCCCTTATCTCCACCTTCATACCTACAACTCCACAATGCAGTTTAGACACAGCTGTTTCTTCAAATGAAGACCTAAAAGCTGTCCCCCTTTCATGGCCACTCTCCTTGCCATCAGATGAACTAACAGACCAGCCAGTCCCACTCACTGTGTACCTGCCCCAGGCAGTAACTGCTTAAGAAGATCCTAACACATCTTCACTGCACCACATGGCTCTGCCCTAACCACAGAGCCACTGCAATTTGCACTTATTATCATCCTCCTGACAGCAATTAATTTGGAGCAAGGAAGAGGCTCAAAGCATTTACAAGTGATTTGGCCCTTGAATTTGCTAACCTGGATTACTCCAGTCCTTCCATCAACACTCTGCTCTTGATTGATTGATTGTTTAGGGGCTTGTTTTAAGTAAAAAGGTGGGAATGAGAAACCACAAACACCAAAAGCACAAAGCAAAACACGTTAGAACAAAACCAGAGGTATCTAAGAACAAACTTCCAAGCAGCACACATGACATCAAACAGAATATAGACAGTCCAAAGGCTCAGTTTGATAGTGAGAGGAGATGAGAGAGACAGCACAACAGGGACAAATGAAGATTGCTAAACATAAACCCAAGATATTTTAGGCTTTAAATGGCAGCTTTGTGTCACTCCTCAAATATCATTAGGTATAATGACACTTTGTTGCTAACAACAAGTGGCATGCAGAAAAAACAATCTGGTGACGACTCTGCAGTGTCAAGCTGCAAACATATTCTAGATACTTTAATCCTTCTGTAAGCTCTGAATCAATGTTGGAGGATGAAGAGTTGTAGTTTTGACTGGCAAAGACCAAAACCCAAGACATATAATGATAATAAAAATATTTTCCTTGCTATTCTTTTGCTGTGTAATACAGACAGCAAAATGACAGAAGTCTCCCAACACATCACTCCACAGCAGTAGTAAGAAAAGGAAAAAGTTAGGAATTAGACCAATTACCTATTTTTTCATCAAGTTTTTCTTCTTCTACTTCTTCAGCCTCTGTTGTACAACGATATCCTTTTTTCTTAAGGACATGACAGATGAGGATCCCCAAGAGACCCATGATGAAGAAAACAGGAACCAATGCAAAAGCAATATACTCTGGATGCTCAGCCTTGCCACCACTGCCATCAATTTTAGTTGTCAGTGTAGTTGTCTGTAAGTCAGAACTTGCCAAAAGATGGGGATTATCTACACAAATGAATAAACAGTTATTACCATACACTGTAAAGCACTGCAAAGCTTTTAGAAAACACCAAATAGGACCAAATCCCCAGTGTCAAAGTGATCAATCTTCTGTGATGGCCAACAGGCAATACATACTCCACTGGCTGTGAACTCAACACATACAGCAGGAGACATTTCCTTTTCATAAAGGCTTTGTATTGATAGGACAAGGGGAAATGGCTTTAAGCTGGAAGAGGAGAGATACAGCTGGAGGTGATCCAGGGCAGGCTGGATGGGACTTTGAGCAACCTGGTCCCTGCCCACAGCAGGGAGTTGAAATTAGATCTTTAAGGTCCCTTCCAACATAAACCATTTGATGATTCTATGGCAAATTACAAACCATCTCACATCAACCATCTCCTTTGAGTACATTTTCAGTTAGGAAGTTTCTTCTAATGTCCAACCTAAATGTCCCCTGGTGCAACTTGAGGCCATTTTCTCTTGTCCTATCACTTGTTACTATGGACAAAAGGCCAACACCCACAAATTAAAATTACCACAAAAATATTATTTCTCCAACATGCAAGATTAATCCTGTATTTTTATCCTCTAGTCTTATCCACTTCAGCTTAAAACAGAGGGGTTAGAGTAGAAAAGAATGACAACAACAACGAAACCTAACACTATTTGAAGTTATTTGCCATCTACATCCATTAAAATTGAGACAGAAATTCACAGTCTTTCCATTAGTCCAACTGGCTGAGGAAATGAAGACCCATCAGAAATTCATTTACATGCTGGTGACTTTTCCACAACATGAATGTCCAGAACATTCAAATCTCTCCCTTTCAAGAAAAAAAAGAAAAATGAGAGTCCAGAAAACTGCCAAAAGATTTGTTGTTCCACACAAACCTCTGCTCCGTTGGTTGTGTAATTAAGTTGTATTTGAGCAATACCAGTAAGGTGACAGACAGGTGAAGAAAAGATTTGTAAAGCTGCAATTTATCTTAGTTTTTAATCAAAGTACTAATTTTTTTTTTTCTTTTTTAAGTATGCCTGAATTTGTCAGGACAGCCTTGGATTGTCAGTTCAGTAGCAATACACAAGACTTGCTCAAAGTAAAGAAATACTAGTGGTGTTTGTTTGAAAGAACAGTTGATAAAAATCTCATTAGCAACGTGTTAAGCATTTCATAGATTGATAAAATCATAGAATACCTTGGGCTGAAAAGTACCTTCAATATCATCTAGATCCAAACCCCCCACCATGGGCAGGGACACCCTCCACTAGACCGGGTTGCTCAAGGCCTTGTCCAGCCTGGCCTTGAACACCTTTCTCTACACTAAGTTTCCAGACAATAGTAAAAAATGCAAAAGAATTTAAAAAAATGCCAACAAACAAATGAACAGATCACAACCTGTTCCAGAGTCTCATCACCCTCATGCTGATGAACTTCTTCCTAAAATCCAGTCTAAAGCTACTCTCCCTCAGGTTACAATCATTCCCCCTCGTCCTATCGCTAGGCACCCTGGTGAAATGTCCCTCTGTAGACTTGCTGTAGGTTCTCTTTTGGTACTGGAAGGAAGCTGTAAGGTCCCACCTGAGTCTTCTCTTTTCCAGGCTAAACAACCCCAGGTCTATCAGTCTCATACCAAAAGTGTTCCAGGCCTTAGATTATCCTTGCGGCCCTCCTCTGGACTTGCTCCAACAGTTCTATGTCCTTATGATGGCAACATCAGAACTGGATGCAACATTAAGATGGAGTCTCACAACAGTAAATAGGAAAAATCATCTCTCTATACCTGTTGGCCACACTCCTCTTGATACAGCCCATGATATTCTTGGCCTTCTGGGCTGCACGAGCGCACTGCTAGCTCATCTTGAGCTTCTCAACAATCAACACCCACAAGGCTTTTTCTTCAGGGCTACTCCCAAACCACTCTGCACCCAGGCTGTATTTCTGCCTAGGGCTGGCCTGACTGAGATGCAGGACCTTGCACTTTGACTTGCTGAACCTCATGCAGTTGGCACCGGCCCACTTCTCAAGCCTGACAAGACCCTTCTTGAAGGCATCCCTTTCCCCAGGGAAAGCTTGGTGTGAATAGCAAACTTTCTCAATGCCACTGTTCATGTTGCTAACAGACACTGACTCAAGTCGATTTGTACAGAAGTCTGTCTGTTTTGGTCTTTTGCTGTCCAGGCATTTTTCTCTAGCTGTCATTTTACACCAGTGTGCACAGCAAAATGACTTGATGTCATCTACATAAAAAGGTTTAGGAGCAATATTCAGCACATTTAAAGTGTTACTCTCCACCCTTACTTAATCCTTACCTAAAAAAATAAAATGTAAGGATTGCCAGCCTCAGACAAGTCTTCTGCAGTGCTTCTAACCATTACTACTGTGACAGAATGTGGCAGGGCACACCCAAGTGCCTGCCCCACCGAAGGTTTGAATAGGGCATGAAACTGTTCTGCTCCCCCCCACCCCTCTGGTTCCGGCGTGTGTGTGTTTGGAATGTGAAAGGAGTAGGTGCAAAGTACCTCACCCCACCCCCGCAGGTTTGAACGGGAGAAAGCAAATCTCCCCAGCTTATATATGGTAACAGGACACATTATCTAGTGAAACTTTAGGGGACTTTGCCAGTGGGACTTCACCAGGGAACTCTGAGAGGGACTTGGAAGGAGACTGCTACGTTGGGCTTTAAGAGGGACTGCTAGCCACAGACCGCCAGTGTCGGACTGCCAGCGTCGGATCGTCAGATCCTGTCTGCCCGTTGAAGGGACCTGTCTCTACCGTAATTGTGGGCAAGCTGCGAGCAGCCTGAGCTCTTCCCTGTGCTGCCCCACGATCTGCATTTCAAGGCACTGCCAACAAGGAGCCAAGGGACCTGCCTCTGCCGTGAGTAGTGCTGACGTTCCCTAGGGCTCCAGACTGCCTTTGTGCGGCAAAGCTATTTTTTATAGCGAACCCTTTTCCAAGGTTTCTGATTTCTCAGAGTTACTAAATGCCTTCTAGAAGCATCCTTGTGAAAGATCTCCCCGACCGAATTTACGAACCCCATCTAATTAATTTTATATAAAGTTGTGGGCAGGGCTTTCTGGAAATAAAAATAACTGCATATTTTATAATTCCTGCCTCGTTAATCCCCACAACCAATTGACAGAAAGACAGTGTTCTTCCATCTTAGCAACGGCACCTTTAGGAAACATAGTATGGGGAAAAAAGTTAACGAGAAAATTATTTCATCCTTCATTAAACTGGACATTTTACAGGGCTTAGACAGAACAATTCATTCTAGTCAAACACTGTATTCTCTCCATAGTAGTAAAATCATGTTTGACCACAAAACAGTCCAACATCACAATGTCTTGAAGTCTGTGGTAAAAATGAACCTGGAGAGGACCATGTAACTAAAGGCATTGCTCTGTAGCAAACTTTATTGCCCCTTAAAGGTTTATGAAGTCACAGAAATATGAGATGGGAGCACCTCTCTCAACCCACTGTCACAAATCAGGATTAACTGTACCTTGATAACTATCTGCCCAGCATGGCTAAAGATCCTGAACAGCTAATAGCTTGCCCTCCACACCTATTTTCTTTCTCACTGTAAACAGAGAGTCAGAACAATTCCACCTTTATTAGTTACTACCACAAGATCAGATTCTGCTTGCACTGAGTTACAGAGTTACTCTTTCTTTGGTCTTAGCTGCATGTACTTGAATAGGCTTCACACTTGGGATCTCTCCAGCATGAGGCAAAATTACCTCAAAGTTTTCTTTGCCTTTAATATTGCTCCAAACAGACAATTATCAAGCTCTTCAAAAAGGACAGCAGAAATCTCTAGAAATATGCCGTATTCCTTAAAGAGCAACTCAGAATCATGAAATTCTGTGTGTAACAAAGGCTAAACCTGTTTGATTGTGCTGTACATACACACACTTTTCCCAAATAACAAGTGATAGAATGAGAGGAAAGGGCCTCAAATTGTGCCTGGGAAGGTTTAGCTTGGGTATTAGAAGAAATTTCTTGACTGAAAGGGTTCTCGAACACTGGAACAGGGCTCCCCTGAGAGGTGGCTTGAATGCTCATCCCTGGAGGTGTTTAAAAGCTGCAGAGATGTACTGCTGAGGGCCATGGTTTAGCACCAGACTTCGTAGAGTTAAAGAAGGGTTGGACTCCATCTTAAAGGTCTTTCTATAAAAACAGTTGTGACTGTAGGATTCTATAAGCAATATAAAATAATGCACTACATTAATTCTTGCATCTCTTGGGATAAACTTCAGCAGTCTACATCTACCTGACTACTTCAAGCACATTCCAGTTATTTTGTACTTGCTTAATTTACAGAAAGTAGACCATAAACAATGATGTAATCTCTCTGCTCTACTAATAAAATCCTGTTTGTTACCCTGGATTTTACGCTCATGCTGTGGCTTTTAAAGAAGTTGCTTTCCATTTAGAACTTCAATTGTTCTAACAATCTATCTGCTAAAAGTACATCCATGTTCACTACCTTCATCTTCTCCTCCATAAAGTTCAAGGAGTTCCATGATCTTATTTCCTGCTTTCAGGCTCAAAAACTAAATGCAGCTCCCAATCTTACACTACACACAACCAAACTGCTGCAGGCCTTAATGTAAATTAATATTTAAAGAAATTACAGTCAACATACAACCTATTTCAGTACAAATCAAATACCAATTTGTGATTTATTTCTGCTCAAATGCCTCAGGTAAGCACCTCTTAAAAACATGCCTCTGCAGCAACATCAGCTTATTCATGTCTTTCCCTCACTCTCACCATTCACATCTCAGTTCACCCACTCAAAGAGAGCAATCACTTCAGGTTCAAAATAATTCAGACAGAACAGAGTTCACTTCAGGAGTTTTATGGTTCTTTTTAGGTTGTGTTTTAGGTGGTGGTGATTGTTAGCTTTTTATTTCCTACACACTTCTAATTCAATTCACTATGTGGACCTACACAACGTTTAAAAGGCATAATCAAAGGACTCCTAAAGCTGGCAATGTCATGAGGAAGACTAGAGAGGCAGCTGTGACCTCATCCCACTCTAAAAGGAAAAGGTACCTGGAGCTTCATCCTCTCCTCTCTAGTGTAGTATGAACTCCATTCAACTGCTCAGTCTGGAGTAAACAAGGCTGGGAAGGGACTTGTTAAAAGACGAGATGATGAGAAAGCTGGGAAGGGACTTGTTAAAAGACGAGATGATGAGAAAGCTGGGAAGGGACTTGTTAAAGGAGCTTGTAATGACAGAACGAGAGGGAACGGACTGAAGCTTGAGGAGGGCAGAATTAGACTGGAGATTAAGAAATTTGTTAAAGTGAAGGTGGTGAGACACTGGAACAGGTTGTCCAGGGAGGTCAGGAAGGCCTCCTCCTTGGAGGTATTCAAGCCCAGGCTGAATAAAGCTTTGAGCAATCTGGTATACTGGAAAGTGTCCCTGCCAGTGGTGAGGAGGTTGGAACTGGATAATCTTTAAAGTCTCTTCCAACTCACACCATTCTATAAATCTACCAATCATGACACCTTTCTATCTCCAGGCCAGATATCTGAAGCAGATGGATGTAATCTTTGACTTAAAGCATGCTTTCAAAGTATAAATTAAATGGGTTTGATTTTTAAAGTACTCACTTCTAAAATCAGACATTAAAGACAACTTATTAGCTCAAATCCCCAAATACACACTAAATAACTCACTCCAAAGAATTTAAGAAATCTTTATTTGCAAAACTTAAAGGAGTTTTAATGAAATTAGTTACATGCCAAAACCAGTCAGCTCATGTCCCTCGGTGTTTCAGAAGTGGTGGATATTGCCTCAAAAGAAATATACTCTAGAGCAGCTATTTATCTTTACCCAGCACATTTAACTTATACAGACACAAAATAAAGCATTCTACTTGAGCTACAGTAGAGGTTTCTGTTATCAAAGTCTAATTTCCTTTTTTAGATTCTCAATTCAAGTGCTTACAGCGAGTTTGTTTAGAGCTCTGATGGTAATTATGTACTGATTTAATACAGGGGTTTAGTTATTTTAATCACAGTAAATGCAGCCAGAAGAGCTTGCTGTGACTTCAAATTAAATATACTTTTTAGGAATTCTCTGATTTAAATATTTCTGTATTCTGGACACTACAGTCAAACTGCCTTTGCATAACTAAGCAGATGAAATAACACATAACGTCAATCACAAGTCCAAGTACATCACTGCCCAAAAAACAGACACATACAAAGTGTTTGGGCTTCTCTGCCTCACTAGTAAAGTGGTAGCTACAGAAGAGAGCAGGCAAACAAGAAAAGGCAGCAGAGAACAGGTTAAAAAAAAAATCCACAAATTTTATTTTCTAGAGGGGAAAAAAAGAACAACAAACACAGCCTCTTAGGCGAAGAAAACCTACTGCCTACCATTTGCTAATCTATTGTTCAAGGAAATTGTACTTCAGGGAATATGCATAAAGTGAATAACAAAGGAAAGCCACCTATCATCGAAGAGGAACATTCAACAAGTTTATGAATTCTGCTCAACTTCTAGCTTCCTTGAAGTCATCTACCAGAAGTGAAATAAGCAGGAAGTCTGATGAGAAAAAGGAAGCCACATGATGAAAGCACATACTGACAACTCGTAAGAGCACTGCCAACTGCCTTAGAGGTTAAGCAAGGTTGCTTAATGCTTGCTGTTACAAACAGACCTCAAAACTTTCATTTAGAATCATTTCAGTTGGAAAAGACCTTTAAGAAGAAGTTTGTCAAAAGCAGTACCTCAAAAAAAGTGAGAAGGACCTGCCACACTTATTTGAAGCTCCTTGAGAACCTACTTAGAGAACACTAATAGTAAGATGCATGCAACAAGTGTCAGGGATAAGAAGGAGCATCCTTACTACCCAAAGGTTGTTTTAAACCTCATCAAATTGAAAATCTTTCATAGTACCTCAGGCGGGACCCAGAGAGTCCTTAAATTACAGATGGAGTCACTGAAGTCACCACAAAAAGTGTGATTGTGAGGAAATTTTGCAGTAGGTGTGGAACGAGAGCTTTCTACTCCAAGAGATAAGTCTCTGTCCTCAAGAGTTCTCTCCTAATCTCTATTTATTTCTGAAGTATGTGTCCTATCAACACCTCCAGTGGTGTCTGCAAAAAGTTTTAGACAGCCTGGGGGTGGAGACTCAGAGAGGTGACACCTTCTATGTAACTACAGGTCCTGCTAACTGCAAACATCTGCAGTCAAAAGCATTACTCTATAATGCAAGTTCAACAATTTTAAACCATTGCACTTTGTACTCTCCCATATGGAGCTTGTTAGGAACCAAAAAGCAAGACCAAACCTAATAAATCATCTGTTAAGAATTCACTGAGAAAAGCAATGAAAAGTAGCCAGAGCAGCTTAGTCCTGTTGAGAAAGGGGAAAATTTCAGTACAAAGGACAGTAAGAGAGACTGTCCACTCCCTGAGTGTGACACAGCATGCACTCAATAATCCTGCAGAAACACAAAAAAAAGCTCAGGTTCCACTGCTTATGAGGGTTAAAATTGCAGTGCTTCCCATGTCTTGGTCACTACTTGAGTATTGTGCAGCTCCTGCAATAATACAGAATACACAGCACTGATGATGCTTTGCTTTTGCATTTCTGTTGGAAAACCTTTCCTCAAATTTCAGCTTTCAAACAGAGTATGCACCACATGCATTTAATAATGGACACTTCACAAGTTGGGCTGTTTAAAAAAAACAAAACAAAAATATCTCTCCTGGCCATACCACGTATTTTAAAGTGTTCTGCGCCATGGATAGATTTGCAAGTATGAAATTTGCATCTATCAAGCAGCATCAATCATCAATGCTACCAAACACATCCTACCAACGCATTTATGCAAAGTAACATCTTGTTTTAGAGGAATCAGAAAAAAAATCAATGTTAACTAAAGCCCATATATTTCCTGTGTGAAGTTACAGCAGATAAACTGACAGAAAGCATTTGGCAAACTCAGAGGAAGGAGAAAATGAAGTCCTATTCTTTCATTGCTTTCGCATTTCCTGCCGGATTTGGTAACTTTTGGTTCTCCTAGGGCAAATCCTAATAATTTAGATACACCAGACTAAATCACTGCTCTAATTGTTAAATGCTTCCAATCCACATGAAGGACTAAAAGTCCTCCATCACAGCTGCCTGCAAGCTCAGTAAAGCAATCCTGAGTATAAACACTCGTAAAAAGTCAGCACAAGCCTATGTATACACATCCTTTAGTTTACTAAACCAGTTGTTTACACCCTCTTCAAGACATCAACAAATGAACTGCACTGTTTCTCTCTCTGCCTGTGCAGACATGCAGCGACGTGCCCACAGCAGCAGGCCATCAAAGAGCAAACAAATTATCTATTAAAAAATATTGTACTGAGGAGAGAGGCAGAAAAAAAAAATGTTTCTCAAGAAGAGAAGGAAAATTGACAATTCCTCTTCTCCCTCCTCTAACCTCTCCATACAAAACCTGAAAGAAACAAGTTAGGGCTCTGGGGAGCACCAACTATCAGTCAAAGCAAATCTGAAACTCAAGATGCTGATACTCTTTCAGTGAAATAAATTCACAGACTGCATTGGGTTGGAAGGGACCCTTAAAGGTCATCTTGTCCAACCCCCTTGCAGTGAGCAGGGACACCTCCAACTAGAATAGGCTGCCCAGGGCCACACTGAATCTGATCTTGAATATCTGTCTTCAGGAATGGGGCCTCAACCACATCCCTAGGCAACCTGTTCCAGTATTTCACCACTCTCACTGTAAAGAGCTTTCCTCCTTGTGTCCCACCCAAATTTACCCTGCTCCAGTTTAAAACTCATCCCATAGCTTGGGGATGAGTTGCCCCTCATCCCATAGCTACAAACAGGGAAAAAATCAGAGGTCTGCCCATGCTAGTATGTTTAGCACCTTTTCCTGTCCCCAGTTGTGCCCTGTGGTATTTCTTTCTTCCCACTCTCAGAAAGAGAAGGATGGACTGGATGACAAGCCTTCCATTCTTCTTGCTGTCAGGACACAAATAGCAAGTGGCAGATATGTAAATCCTTTCTGACCGAGCTGGCCTGCAGCAAGTAATAATCCCAGATGTACACAGGTAACCACAGAAAGACAAAACCTTTTCTGCCTAGTTTCATGCTAATAATTATGCTGATGCAAACCCTTTCCACTAAGTGAAAGTTTGCTCTCCAACAAGCTGGCACACTCTTATCAGGTACCACCCAAAGGTAATGATCAAGTTCATACCAGGTAAAAATGAGCACCAGCCTGAACAGCAATTTTTGAGCAGCACAGACAACACACACACACAAAACTCCACTTCAGACAACACAGCCACATAATCAGTTTCACTTTGAGATTATTAGAACCATAATATTTGGGGGTGGATATAAACAAGGAAAATGTCATTTGAAACTAACTTCCTCTGGCACTTGTATGTCTGCGAGTGTTCTTCAGAGATCTCAACGATCACAGTGATGTGAAGTTCCAAAAACTAAACTCTAAGCCGAGTTTAACCCCGCAACAGACTGTGAAGTAGACGCAATGAACGCTATACATTGTGAGCCATCCGATTACAACCCCAAGTGTAAACAAAGCCGGAGGAATTGCCAGACTGGCGTTTATGCAGTTCGGGGGCTGTGGCGGCGTTAAGCACCGCTTCACGTATAAAGGCACTTGCACGGAGAGCACGGGCAGCTCACCTCGGCGACCCAAGGGGATCCCGGGACCCAGGGAGACCCCCGGAACGCGGGGAATGCCCCCCTCCCGCCCGGCCAGGGGCCTCCCGGCTGACAGGCGGGAGAAACTTTGGCCGCTGCAAGCGTGGAGCCCCGACCGCCTTCCTCCCTTCTCGCTCCCGGGCTGCCCGGGGGCTAGGGCGGAGGAGAACGTCACCCCGCTGCTACTTGTCTACGGGCCGCAGTGCAGAGAGCGGGACGCCAGGTCCCCTCGAGTTAACCCGCGGTGCTGGGGAAGTGAAGGGGGTGTGTGCAGTCCTGGGGGAGAAGCGGCAGGGTCAGCCGGGGACTCGAGGAGCGGGAGAGCCCGGCGGGGTCCGTCGGCTGGCACTGCCCACCGAGATCACACGCAAGTGGGCAGGAACACGCGGGGAGGAGGGTCAGCGACCACCGGCGGGGAGCAAAAGGGTCCCAGTTTGAAGCTTTCCCTCCGACAGAATTCCCACCCGCGGCGAAGAACCGAGGCCGCAGCGACCCACCGAGAGCGGAGCCGTTGCCTCCCCAGACAGCCGTCGAGCCCACCGAGGGGAGAGTCGGCGGCACCCCGCCTGTCGCCGCCGGAGCCATACCCAGAGCCTGGCCCGCGCTGCCTGAGTACTGGCAGCCGCGCTACCGCCCGCCTCACCCTGGCCAGGCCCGGCCCGGCCCGGCCCACAGTTGGCGGGGCGCGCCCTATCGGTACGGCGCCTGCGCGGAGCCGCCCGCTCAGGGCCCGCGGGCCGCCGCGTTCCGCGTTCCGCCCTCCGTAGGGCGGGAGTGGGCGGCTGCTCTAGGGGCAGGCTGGAGCGTTGTGAGGGGTAACGCGTTCCGTATGCGCTCTTGTGACGTCTTTCCCGGAGTTGGCTCCCAACACTAGAAGCAGGTTGCTATTGCATAGAATTGTTAAGGTTGGAAAAATCGTCTAAGATCAACTGTAGAGGCGAATACCACCCTGGACCCGAAATGGCATGTCCACGCGTTTCTTGGGCACCTCCAGGGACAGGGACTTCGCCACCTCCCTGGGCAGCCTGTTCCAATACCTGACCACTTGCTGGAATTTTTCCTAATTATTTTTTCTAATACCTAGCCTAAACCTTCCCTGGTGCCACTTGGGGACATTTCCTCTCTTCCTATCGCTTCTTAGTAGGAAGGCAAACACCCACCTGATTCCAGCCTTCTTTCGGGAAGCTGCAGAGAGCAAGGAGACCTCTCACCTCAGCCTCCTTTTCTCCAGGCTAAACAACCCCACTTCCTGCAGCTGCTCCTTACAAGACTTTCTCCTCCAGGCCCTTCACCAGCTTCATTGCCCATCTCTGGACCTGATCCAGCACCTCAATGTCCTTCTTGTAGTGAGGGTCCCAAAAGTGAGCTCATTGCCCTCCCTGGTACAGGGGGACAGTTCACTTCCCTGGTGCTGCCAGTCACACTCCTGCTGGTCCAGGCCAGGATACTATTTACATTCTTGGCCATCTGGTGCACGCTGTTTCATCTTCAGCTGGTTCTGAGTTCCAGTTTGCCCCCAGTCCCCTCAGCCTGGGAACCACCATGCTGAGGTACAGCAGGGAAGCAAGATGTAGATGAGGTGTAATGTCCTAAAGAGCCTAGGGCAAGCTGAGCTAACTCCTTACTCCACTTACTCAGCATTTGTTGTGTGCCACAGTGGCTTCTGAGCTCCCAGGGTGCTGTGCCACCTTCATGGCACATGCCTGGAGCCTCTCATCCAGACAGGTTTCAGTGTGCCACCTGTGAGATCAACAGGCTTCAGCTGTGGCCAGAGAAGGCTCATCTGCCACTGCCACCCTGGTGGCCATGCTTACCATTCCAGGAGCATCTTTGGTGTCCTGACATGGCATGGTTCAAGGGATGAAGAGATATGGTAGGGACAGTCAGCCTGCACTGGGGGTCCCCACACACCTGAGGGGAGCCTGCTTGTCATCAGCGCTGCAGTGAAGCTACTTAGTGCAAGAGCAAGGCAGTGCTCTTCCTCTAGGAGGATACAGGGACTTGTGGAAACTGCTGCCACCTCTGCAGCCTTCACACCCCGACTGAGTTTGGACACTTAGTATGACCCTCCATTAGCTGTCTCTTAGTGTGTGGGGACATTGCTCACACCCACTCTATTACTTCCTCCCATCCGTGAAGGCTCAGATTCATGATATATTCCTTAATTCTTCTCAGCTAAACCCCAGCTTTGATTCACAATCTGGTAAGCTAACTCTTGTGCTTAGAGTTTGACCTGCTTTGTACTTCACCATCTGCAAGTCAATTTTTCTACTGACGTGGTGTTGTGGGGCACTCCAAATTCCTCCTTCCCCTCCCCATCTCCAGAGGTTTGAATGGGAGAAGAAGGCATGAAAAACTGCTTTCCTCCCTGCTGCAGGCTTGAAGGGGGGAACAGCAAAGGCACCCTTTTCCACACGTGTACTGACTCGTGGGAAAGCCTGCACTGGAATTGGCTGGTAATTGGCTGGATTCTTCACATGCAGTATATATGGCAAATGGACACATTGTCTAGGAAAAATCATAAATAGAGTGAGGGAAAAGGCACAGAGTTCCCTCCTTTACAGAGTTCTCGCTTTGCAGTGTTCCCATTTTGCAGTGTTCACATTTTACAGCGTTCCTGTTTTGGACCGTTCCTGCTTTTGGACTGCTCTCACTTTTGTGTGGCTCTCTGGTTTTGCACCATCCTATGCAGTCCTGCTCTTGCACAGTTCATGCCACTTTCCCACTTGCCTGCAAGTTTGGCAAATCCTTAGGTCCACCTGAGGGAGAACCACCAGTGGCACCCAGACCACACCACGTCCAGACTTCCTGCTTGCTACCCCGAGCTGGGGAAGAAGCTAGCAGTTCGGCTTTGCCCTGTGCTCCTGAGGCAGTGCTGCTCCACGTATCTTTTACCTCGTGGAATTTGTGCCTTGAGACACTCGGACTTTTGCCATGTGGACCCACAACGTGGATTTAGCTTGCACTTTCAGAGGCTGCTGACAGTCAGCAAGGGATCATCGCTAATTTCCTACCTCACCTCTGTGAGTAAAGTTTGCTGTTCCCTTAGATCCTCTGCCTAGCCTGATTTATAGTGGGGTAAAGTTGCCTTGTAGCTTAGCCTTTTCCATTTTCTGACTTTTCCTAAATCACTAAACTTGCCCATAAGCATCCTTGTGAAAATTTCCTAACCAAATTGGAGCCTGTAAATATACCTTAACTAGTTCTGCATATGGGTTGGGGATGGGGAAACAAATAATTCAGGAAAATAAAAATAATTCTATTTTTATAATTGCTGCCTTGGCCAGTTAATACCCGAACCAAATCACATAGTATGTAACAAGTCACATTCTTGTATCAAAGCAGAAGCAATTTTAGCTTCCCTGTAGTTCCAAATATATTAAATTATTCAAATCTAAATAATCCATTTGCTTGCTTTTAGTCATTTTAAATACCTAAGCAAAAAAAAAAAAATCATTTAAGAAACAAAATTGCAAAATTATAAAGGCAGATTGTGATGGTTTGGGAGCTCCCTGCCTCCCCCTCCCCCCTCAATAAAATCACCCAGACTAGACTCAGCCAGCTAGAAGTTATGGACTGAAGCTCTATTTACAGTGCAGCACAATATACAAGCAGAAATGTACACAATAGACAGGAATATTTACAGAGATACACAAGTTAAAGGTAATACAGAAACACAATACCCCTCCCAGAAATCATAGTCCCCAGGAGGGGCTCCCAACCACCCTTCCACCTTCTTACCTTCTTCCCACCCCTCTACCTTACCCTAGGGTTTGCCTTACTTGGAAGGTGAGTTTGGAGGATTGGCCAGGGGTTTAGAATCAGAGCGGGTAGTTAGGTTAGCAAGAAGCCAGCAGACACACACGAGTTAGAGAGACCGAGACACTCTCTGTATCTTTTCTGTATTTGTGTTGTTCTAATCCATCTCAGCAAGCCTATGAGTGAAGCAGACATCACCATTGTTTTCTTTTCACAGCCTATAATCTAATTTTTTTTCATTAAAATATTCCGATTAGCCTCAAACCAGCACATAGATACATTCTTGAATTACTTTTTTGTGTGTGTCTAGTACTAATGATGGGTGCAGAAATCCCACCAGCCACAGTTTCTTTTCAACCACTGACCAGAGCTACCCACAGCTAGATTCAGCACACCAGACTGCCACCTTCTTCTCTGGGACAATCAGCCCATCTGATGTCTCTTCCTCTCAGTCTCCCTCCAGTCATCTATTTCAGGAAAGAAAATAGGCAGAAAATTATGCCCTCAAAAATCCTATGTCAATATCATTTGTACACTTGAAAAATAAAGTGCACCGGAAATAGCCAAATATTTTAACCTTTTGCCTCTGTGCTTGACTGTCAGTTGTATTCACAGTACAACTTCTAAGCACTGTCTTTGTCAAATTAATTTTTTCTCAGAGATACAAATATGAAGAGGAGGGCTATTTAGTATCTGAGATAACACCTTGGCAAGCAAAAAGTTAAAAAGCTGGGGTTTATCCTTTTGGACACAAGGGGAAAAGGCCTTTCCAGAGAATAAGCATTTTGTGAGTCTAGTGACAGAGCACTATTGATTGTTTAGAATTTGTTTACATTTCCATTTTTAGCATCTCTTAGTGCTGTGATTTTACAGTTCCTTTCACAATTGAAAGTTCAGCCTTGATGGGAGCCAGGTCTGAGACATTTCAGCTGCTCATCAATAGCATCCAAATAGAAAAGGCAGTACAACAGTCCTGAGAACAGATTATGTAAGCCATCAAAAACAGTTGTGGTATTGACAGTAAAAATAAAACATTAAACCTCAGTAAAACACAAACAACCCTAAAACTGTATAATAATCAGGATAAGTAGGAATTGCTGGTTTTTGGCAAGTTTAACTTGTGTATCAAATCAAATGCTCAGCCTGAAGTCATTCAGAAATTTAATGAATAACATTTTATAACCAGAAATGCTTCTCCTCAGTTAAGCAAACAAGAACATAAAGTCTCAGATTTCTTCTGAGAATTGGTGCGAGACTTAACAAATAAACCTAACAAAGAATGTGCAGGAGAGGAGCTTTCAAACAGAAGTCAAGCAGCAGAAGACAGGGTTCTTCACACTTACAAACCCCAAGTCTTTCTTCTCTTTGGTTTCCTACAGAAATTACTGCCTCACCTGAGCTGTCTCTGCTCTGTCACTTTCATTTTGATTTATTCTGGGTTTTTAAGAGTGTGGCTCTGTGACGGCTGCACTCAGTGTGGTAAAGGAGACAGACTCAGGGAGGGGGGGAAATCCTTCTTTTCAGTTAAGTGTAGTGCTGTGGTTCCCAACTCACAGGTAACTGCAAAATTCAGCAGGATTTCTGAACCAAATCTGACTCCATGAAACAAGCTCTCTAGAGGTAGGCTTTAACTCAGTCTCCTGGCTTCAGGAAGATTGTATTTTCTTTTACACATAAAGCAAAACAAAACAAAAAGTGATTATAGAACTAATCTGAGTTTCC
Source organism: Eubucco bourcierii (assembly GCA_013396675.1). NCBI lineage: Eukaryota > Metazoa > Chordata > Aves > Piciformes > Ramphastidae > Eubucco > Eubucco bourcierii. The sequence goes on along the minus strand of VWZE01018034.1, from coordinate 347,326 downwards.
AGCACATCCCACAAGTACAATTTCTGAGGCAGCAACTTCCTGCCCTTCTTCACCAGCTGGAACAAACACCAGTAGGCACAGGAGAACTCTTAAATCATCATTGCCACTAGAAGATATGTGAAACCAACAGCCAGATTTTATGGACAATAAGAAACCTCACTCAAAACACTATAAAGTTTTCTGACCAGACTCAGAACTGAGTTGCAGAAAGGTTTTATTGACCCACTCTATGTCGGTTGTTTCCTCAAGGTTTCTAAAAATTAATCTTTGGTTTCTGCATTTCCCTCAAAAGTCCTCACTATTGTTACAACGACTTGGAAAGATATTTTTTCCCTTGACATTTATAAGTAAAAGTTATATATAGAAAAAAAAATGTGTGTTAGTAAGAAGACAGAGAATCCATTGCTTTCACAACTTAAACAAGGTGGTCTTAAACTTCAAAACAAAGTGACAGTGGAAATGCCACATCCTTGAGAACTGTTATATGATTTAACAAGGTACTTTATACTCGACAAGCAGGATCTTCAGCTGGGTCACCAAAGTCCCATGCAATGCTACAAGCTCAGGGAAGAGTAGCTGGAAACTGCCCATCAGAGAAAGAGCTGGGAGTGTTGATCAATGGCTAGCTGAACAGGAGCCAGTGCATGCATCCTGACCTGGATCAGCAAAAGCATGGCCAGCAGCACCAGGGAAGTGATTGGCTTCCTGTGCTCAGCACTGGGGTTGCCACACCTTGAGTACCAGATTCAGTTTTGGGGCCCTCACTACAAGAAAGATACTGAGGTGCTGCAGTGTGTTCAGAGAAAGACAGTGAAGCTGGTGAAGGGTCTGGAAAACAGGTCTGGTAAGGAGCAGCTGAGGGAATTTGGGTTGTTTAGTTTGGAGAAAAGGCTAAGGGAGACCTTCTTGCCCTCTACAACTCCCTGAAAGGTGGTTAGGACCAGAAAAGTGTTGGTCTCTTCTCCCTAGTAAGAAGTGATGGGAAGAGAGGAAATGGCCTCAAGTTGCAGCAGAGGAGGTTTAGCTTGGGTATTAGATGAGACCTTTTAACTGAAAGGGTTCTCAAAGACTGGAATAGGCTCCTCAGAGAGGTGGTTGAATCCCCAACCCTGGAGGTATTTAAAAGCCTCAGAGATGTGCTAAGGGACATGGTTTAGTATCAGGCTTGGTAGAATTAGATGATGGTTGAATATGATGATCTTAGAAGCCTTTTCCAGCCAACACAATTCTGTGATTCTAAGGTTATAGGCATTGTCCCAAGGACAGAGCCTAGCACATTATTCCAGGATGCCAGCCCTTAAGATTCCAGCAATTGTGGTGGTGAATGAAGATGCAGGTGGTGCAATTAGCTTTAATTCCTAAAAGTGTTGTGGTTGCCATTCCATTTCCTGAGACACCAGATCCTGTTGATACTCAGTGGGTGTTCCCTGAGAAAGCCTGGTAGATAGAATTCTCCTCAGAGGACTGCAGCAGAGGAATGTAGATGTTCTGGATTCTGATCGGGTTTAGGCATGATTTGGTATTAGCTAGGTCCTAAGCATCACAACAGATGTGCCTTCAATGCCCAGGAAACTATGCTAGACTCTTAGGAACATCAAATGTCACCTAATAAGGAACTTCTGAAGTATAAATACTCTGTTAATATTTTGATTAATTTCTAGTCATTTTGGCAGCATCCATAAATGAAAGTAGCAGAGGAAGGTCAGTTTTGTGTTATAGGGAAGCAGGAAGGATGTGTGGAGACACTTTCCTGGGAACCTGGAACAGCTTCTTTGTTCTAGCTGCGTAAAAAGGGGAAGAAAATACATCTGAGTGGATTTTCCTTCCCATCTTCTGCCTAGGGCAGAGTCACAGTATGTGTTGTGTTGCAGATGTTTCCCAGTTCCCAGAGCTAGGAGGGACATCAGTACGATGTAAAAAACTTGGATATCCTAATTAAAATCCTAGAATGGTTTGGGTTGGAAGGGACTTTCAACATCATCTAGTTCCAACCCCCCTGCCAGGGGCAGGGACACCTTCCACTAGATTAGATTGCTCAAGGCCCCATCTAACCTGGATTTCAACAGCTTTAGGCTTGGAGCCTCCACAACCTCTCTTGGTAACCCACTCCAGTGCCTGACCACCCCTGTGGTGAAGAATTTCCTCCTAATGTCTAACATAAATCCAGCTTCTTCCAGTTTGAAGCCATTTCCCCTCATCCTGTCACTCAGTTTCTTTGTCAAAAGGCCCTCTCCAGCTCTCATGTAGGCCACTTCAAATACTGGAGGGCTGCTAGAAGGTATCCCCAGAGCCTTCTCTTCTCCAGACTGAACAACCCCAACTCTCTCAGCCTGCTGGCTTGCTCAGACTCCAAGCCTGAATGTGTTCAAGGCCAGACTGGTTGGGGCCTTGAGCAAGCTGGTCTAGTAGGAGGTGTCCCTGCCCATGGTAGGGAGGTTGGTAGGGAGGTTGATCTCTAAGGTGTCTTCCAACCCAAATTATTCTATGATTCTATGATTTATGGTCCTGGTGTATCAGACACACTTCCACTTAGCTGTCTGCTGCCTAGTCACTTTTGAGGATTTCTCAATTCTCAGCTAAGAAGCTGCTTTCTCAGTTCTTACTCACTCATTAGTAATATCCTCCAGAAAATTTTGAATTGAATTTAAGGAATTACAAACAGTTTGCTAGAAGAAAAAATGATATAGACCAAGAGACCTCTAGCAAAATGCTTCAGTGCTTGGCTTAGCTGTTCACTTCCTCCTAAAAAGTTCAACTTTAATCTGAGCATGCTGTCTGTGCAAGTGCAGTGTCGCACCCCTTCAAAATGCTGCTCACACCACAGTGGTAACAGTCCCTGGTGCATTCCCATAGGATGAAAATCTGGAAAGTGATCTGGTAGCTTGCTATGGTTAGACTTCTCATGTTGGTTGACCAAATTATTAGCTACCAGATTTAATGTCCTGAAGCATAAATATATCCTGTTGGTAAAAGCCCAGAGCCAATCACTATATTACAATTTAAAATCATTGTATGTAGAGGACACCTTTTGTTTCCTCCAAGGCTCCAGAAGCACACACTGCTGTATGTGAAAGTTACTCGCCAAGTTTGCTTACAAGGAGCTTGGTGTAAACCTCAGTCAGGAACAGATCTGTCGAGATAAACAGCAGATCTTGTTAGACCTGTTTATTGCCACCACCTTTTATGCTCAGCTCTTCACATAGGAAGCCACACACAGACTGAAAATGGTGTGGGGAGAAGGAAGAGATTTGATTTTAATTCCAGTCCATTGTATTCACTGCAGTATTACCTCCTGTAGGTCACCAATCAGTTAGGGCCAGAGAACATTTAAAAGCAGTTGTATACAAATAAAGTTAAAAAATAGAGATGCTTGGATACAACAAAACTGCTTTTGTTTGTTTGGTTGGTTTTAATCGGTAGAAAAGGAGGATGAGGGGAGACCTTCTCACCCTCTACAACTCCCTGAAGGGATGTTGGGGCCAGGTGGGTGTTGGTCTCTCCAGTAGCATTGTAGGGTGAAAGGAAATGACTTCAAGTTGCACCAGGGGAGGTTTAGGTTGGATAATAGAAAAAACTTCTTGAGTGAAAGGATTCTTCAAAACTGGAATAGGCTTCCCAGGGAGGTGGTTGTATCCCTATCCCTGGAGGTGTTTCAAAGCTGCAGAAATGCGGCGGTGAGGGATATGGTTTAGCACCAGACTTGGTATTGTTAGATAACAGTTGGACTCAATGATCTTAAAAGGTCTTTTCTGACCAAAAGAATTCCATGATGCCCTGAAACACAGTGCACTTGGTTGTGTGGGTGCTTATTAAATATAACATGGTAGATATTATTTTGGCTCTTTCCTGGCAGAAAATGTTTGGGATTAAAATACTCTTGAGTATTGGGAGTTCCTGCAGCTCCTCTTCTTGCCTTCTCTAAGCCCAGCCATGCAGTGATCTTCACACCAGGGTAGCATCTTGTTCTAACTCTTTTTTTCTCTGGAAGGTACAGAATGATTTATGACAAAGATTAAGGTAAGAAGGGCTAATGGAGCTGCCATCCCTGGAGGTGTTCAACAAGCACATAGATATAGTTTAGATGTAGTTTAGAGGTCATGGTAGCTGGGTTGCAGTTGGACTCAATGATCTTAAAGGTCTTTTCCAGCCTTAATGATTCTGTGATTTCTGATGCACAGAGTTTTCATTGCACTGACAAGACATGCAGATATGGATCTGGAGCACAGTTAATTCAGCTCTGAAGACTGAGAGGGAATCAAGGAATGGATGGGTGTAGGAGAGGTGGGTGGCTGACAGTCACTGGAAAAATTCTCCATGGAGGGAGCATCTTTGTAGAGCTGCTCAGGAAATAATGCCTCATGACTTAGAAAACTTAAGAGGTTTTGACAGGATTTTTATTTTCCATATCAGGACAAAACTGAGCTCTGATGTGTGATTAAGACAATATATTTTGGCTTAGCAGCTATAAAAAATAAGTGTTTGTCACAGCTTTAGAAAGCTCAGACATGTAATTCTGAGAATTCAAAATTTTCCCCAAAAATGTATATTATGGTTAGATTGATATTCTATCTGGTTTGCTTTATATTCATTAGAATTGTCACTTAAGATGGAAAAAAAATGTAGTCAGAAAACAACTGGTGCCAAAGGCCAGCAGGAGTGCTAGGAGTCACTATGGGGGAAAAGGAGAAGGCTCAGTGAGCAAAATGTCTCCAGTACTGTGATCAGAAGAGATTATTCTTCCCCTTTCTTCTTCTCTTGTGCAAGACCCTCACCTCAAATACTGCATCCAGTTCTAGTCTTCCCATCTTAAGAAGAACACAGAACTGTGGGAGTGAGTCCAGAGGAGGGTCACAAAGATTAGCCAAGGGCATCTCTGCTGTGAGGATAGGCTGAGGGAGCTGGGTTGTTCAGCCTAGAGAAGAGAAGACTGTAGGGGGCCCTCCTACCTGCCTTCCAATACCTGAAGGGATCCTACAGGAAGGCTGCAGAGGGACTTTCCATAAGGGGGTCCAGCGACAGGACAAGGGGGAATGGTTTTAAGCCAAGGGAGAGTAGGTTTAGACTGGGTCTTAGGAAGAAGTTCTGCGTATAGAGAATGGTGAGACTCTGGAATGGGCTGCCCCCAGTGTTTCTGGATGCCACTTCTCTGCAGGTGTTCAAGACCAGGTTGGATGAGGCCTTGAGCAACCAAGTCTAGATGAGAGGCATCCCTGCCCACGGTAGGGAGTTTGAAGCAGATGATCTCTGAGGTCCCTTCCAATCTAAGCCATTTATGATTTCTGAAGAGGATCTTGTGGCATTAGAGAAGACCCTGGTGTCACAAACCTGGGTGTGCAGTAGTTAAATTAAGCCCATTGTAGAGCTTGCCAATCTTTAGCATTATATTTTCATGTATTGCAGTGGTTAACTTTGATAGAAATTCAGCATAAACAATAATTTTGTTGCCAGAAGGCAGCATGCTTTTTATTAAAAGAAACAAGTAGGTTTTGTTCTCAAGCTATCATAGATAAAGCTGCTGCTCATCTTCTGTGTTTTGTGTGGAGCACGTGGCCTTGTTATCCTGGACACTCTGCTGTGGGACCTACACTTGCCGCGGAATCTGAGATAAGCGTAGAATCTTAGAATTTAGTGTTTTCAGGATTTTAATAGGTGTCTGATAGTTCAGCTGCATCCAAAGAAGCGTGACCAGCAGATGAAGGAGGTGATTCTGCCCCTCTATTCTGCTCTCTTGAGACCCCCACATGGAGTACTGCACCCAGTACTGGTGCCCTCAGCATAAGAACGACATTGAACTGCTGGAGTGGGACAAGAGGAGGCCAGGAAGATGATCAGAGGGCTGGAGCACCTCCCCTACAGGGACAGGCTGCAAGAGCTGGTGCCATTCAGCATGGAGAAGGCTCCAGTGAGACCTTCTGAGTACCTGAAAGGGGCCTACAAGAAAGCTGGGAAGGGACATTTTACAAGGACTTGCAGTGATAGGATGAGAGAGAGTGGATTGAAGCTTGAGGAAGGCAGATTTAGACTGGATATTAGAAAGAAATTCTTTACAGTGAGAACATGTTGTCCAGGAAGGCTGCCCTGAAGGGCAAGTTGGATGAGGCCTTGAGCAACCTGGTCTAGTGGAAGGTGTCCCTGCCCAAGGCAGGAAGGTTGAAACTAGGTGATCTTTAAGGTCCTCTCCTAACATAAACCATTCTATGAATCTATGAATTAAATTAATATTCAAAGTATCTTTGCAGTTTAATTGGGTTTCTTTTGGTCAGGACATGCCCATATATATGAAGTCTTATCAATCTAGTTTCTTGTGGCTGGGGTGATGGGGAGAGAGCCAGGGTGAATAGTAAATTCATTAAAGTACATGGAATCACAGAGTCACATAATCATTTTGCTTGGAAAAGACCTTTAAGATCAAGTCCAACCATTATCTAACTCCACTGAGTCTGGTGCTAAACCACATCCCTCAGCAGCACATCTATCCAGCTTTAAACCCCTCCAAGGATGGTGATTTAACATGATTCAGATATTCCCAGGCTGTTTATTAAATGCAGTCAAACTTGCTGAAGTATGATGACAGAGAAACATACTACAAAGGAGGATCAGGTTCACAGGCTTGAGAAAATGTACCACAAAGAAGAATCAGGCTCACAAGTTTGCAAAGGGAGGAGACAGTTTTCAATCCAAAAGCTCATCTTCCAGATGTGGACAAGTTGTTTGATTTCCTTCTGGATCTGAAATTACTTTAATCCATAAATTCTGCTTTATTAATCTGAGCCATCAAAAGGTTGTGGCTGGGGCTAATGGCTCTTTTCCTCAGTTGTGGATGCTGGCCTAGCCAGAACTTAGAATCATTAGGACTGTTTTGGTTGGAAAAGACCTTTAAGCCCAACCAACTCTGCCAGGTGTGGTGCTAAATCATGCCCCTCGGCACCACACACCACTCTTCACAGCAGCAGAAAGCAGGCAGCAGTATCTTGTGTCTGCAGTATCTGCAGAATTTGGCTTTTGTTTACACTTAAACCAGTGTCTAAGTGTCAAAACATTGCCTAGTTTGATGATTTAACAAAGTATCACAATATAAACTTCCAGTATTCTGAGGGAATATAGCAACTGCTGGACTACTGGGAAGAAAGAGAGGAAACTCCTCCAGATCATCTCATTCATTTGTGCTTACCAATAGTTTCAGAGGAACATTTAGCTGTATGGTAAGTCATATGCTGCTGACTAAAATGTTTTGGCTTTTTTCCTTCCAGCAAAACCTCAGCTTTGGTGTAAAGCAACTCAATTTCTTCCTGCCAGAGTGTTTTCTAATGGAAAAGGGGACAAGGAAGAAAATAACACAGGCAAAACTGCTTTCTAGCCAGCCTAGACTTGCAAAGGATTATTTCAGGATGGTGCACATAATATGAATACATTAAGATTGGGACAGACTTACAAAGGATATTTTTTGTGTGAATCATAATGTGCACCAAACAGTAATGTGCAGTAATCCTATCTTTAATTGTCATTATTGCAGGAACACTACTTAACCCAGCCTTCCTTGGGAAAGTTGTTGCCTAAAGTTATTTCAGTGCTTAGACAGATCTAACATATAGCACTTCCCTATATGATTTATCTCTCTGTCATATGTATAATGTAGGATATATTCTAGAGAAAGAGTGGCACCTAGAATTATGGTAGGTAAAAATCCTAGAAATCACTACACAAGGAACACAGGAGTTGTGTAGGGTACTAGAGATCTTTTTCCTAAGGATTAATTTGACCTTTATTCAGCCTCCTAAAGGAAAGACCCAGATTATTCCACAGAATTCCTCAAGAGTTTTAAGTCAACAAAAGGCCTCCTATCTCTAAGTATTTGCTTCTGGTCATAGCACACTGCAAATAGAAGCCATAATCAAGATTTCCCCCAGATATTTTTAAAATATAATCTTGCCTCAGCTGCTGAGGTCCTGTGGTAAAGGTAAGAAGGTCCTGTTGAATATTTTCACATTCTTTCAGTTTAAAATATTTTGACTGGGAAGGGAAAAAAAAAAAAAAAAAAGGCATTTTTTTTTCCAGTGATGTTTAGACCACAGTAACAACAGAGTGCAGGCCAAATCAAAAGAGTCCTGCTGTAGATGGTCAGGTCTTTAACCTAACCTAGTGTGCACATGCAGCCCAGACAGCCAACCGAGTCCTAGGCTGCATCAAGAGCAGTGTGGCCAGCAGGGCAAGGGAGGGGATTCTGCCCCTTTACTCTGCTCTCGTCAGACCCCACCTGGAGTACTGTGTGCAGTTCTGGAGCCCTCAGCACAGGAAGGACATGGAAGTGTTGGAGCGGGTCCAGAGGAGGCCATGAAGATGATCAGAGGGCTGGAGCAGCTCTCCTATGAGGACAGGCTGAGAGAGTTGGGGCTCTTCAGCCTGGAGAAGAGAAGGCTTCGAGGGGACCTGATAGTAGCCTTCCAGTATCTGAAGGGGGCCTACAGGAAGGCTGGGGAAGGATTATTTACAAGGTCCTGCAATGACAGGACAAGGGGCAATGGGCTTAAACTGGCAGAGGGGAGATTTAGACTGGATGTTAGGAGGAAGTTCTTTACAGTAAGGGTGGTGAAGCACTGGAACAGGTTGCCCAGGGAGGCTGTGGATGCTCCCTCCCTGGAGGTGTTCAAGGCCAGATTGGATGAGGCCTTGAGTAACCTGTACTAGTGGGAGGTGTCCTTGCCTATGGCAGGGGGTTGGAACTAGATGATCCTTGAGGTCCCTTCCAACCTTACCATTCTATGATTCTATGATTCTAATTCACCACTGCAAGGAACTCTTGACAAGAGGATTTTTTTGTTTCCCTTCAATATATGAAATACCTTTCTTCAAAAGAAAAAGATTCATAGAATGGTTTGGGTTGGAAGGGACCTTTAAGATCATCTAGTTCCAACTCCCTGACATTGGCAGGACACCTTACACTAGACCAGGTTGCTCAAGGCCTCATCCAGCTTGGCCTTGAACACCTACAGGGAGGGGGCTGAGTGCTGTTGAGAGAAGATACTACCAGGTACTAAGTTTACTACTCTGTAAGGTTAGCATCAGTTCTTAATGCTGCTTCTTTCTCAGTCTATCCTTCTGCCTTTTTGCCAGACTGGTTGGCATGGGTTGCAGGAGGGCTTGGAAGCAGGAGGAGGACAAGCCCCGTGGGCAGCTAAGAGTAACTGGTGTATGAGTTAAGACTCCAAGAGATGCATGTGACATTGGCTTTTGCCATAGGTTTACATCTGTGGTTAAAACCAACACCACTTTTTATGTTGCCTTTTGTGCAATGCATAGTCAAGGAAAGCAGCTGGAATCTAGCAGAAAAGTAAGGAAGAGCTTGAATTACAGTTTGCTCTCTGTCAAGAGACAAATTGTGCAGATAAATTCTGCAGTTTCTTTGGCCACTGATAGAGCTGGGGAAAAAAAAAAGAGATGTGATCGGAGTAACAGGAAGGGGAGCAGGAGCTGATTAATGGGCACACTGTCACTGGTCATCATTGCTAAAGCTGATGTGGAAACACCACATTACAGCATTTGAGAGAACCCAGAAGAATGAGTGAGAACAAAACTGAGTGAAGTCAGGGAGTTTCTGAAGCAGGACATTCTGCTCCACCTCTGGAGGCATTCTTAACCTGCCTGGACTTGTTCTTGTGTGATTTACTCTAGATGATCCTGCTCTAGCAGAGGGGTTGGACTAGATGATCTCTAGAGGTTCCTTCCAATCCCTGCCAGGCTGAGATTCTGTGAAAGCAGGGGTGATGCTGACTGCATGTTTGTCCCTTCATAAAACTGGTATCTGGTTTAGGCTGTGAGGTTTGAGCAAGCCTGACAAAGCTCTTGACTCTTGAAAAGGACATCTGACTGAGGGCACTTTCTAGTCACAAAGTTCACAGCTGCTTCCTAAGCAAAGCAGTACATAAATAAGGGAAAGGTGTCATGATCAGTTCAGCTGAACATAGCACAGCAAGGAACTCTGCACCTTAAAATAGGAGCACAGATCTAATTTAGCAGCTGAAAAGGTTACCAGCTGCAATATAGCCACATCAAGGTTTAGTCAGCTGAGGCAACACTGGCATATTATCCTTGCCTGTCACAGATAGCTGCTTATAAGTCTTTTCAAGTAGGGTAGTGTAGTGTTTTCAACTTAGGGTGGGGAGAGGAATTAATTTTGCTTTCTTGTGTATTCTTGGGGTTTTCCCCCTAGTTGTACAAATAAGTAAAGCTTTTGTTGCTGTTTCTTGCTGTGTTCAAAGGGCTGTGATACTTCCAGACTAACAAAAGCCTCCTCTGTAGTAAATAGTCCTGTGGAGAACTGTCCTATTGACACTTGGGATATTGTCTCATTCGGTCCTTCTCTCTTTCTTCCAACTCTTTTTTTCTGTGTTCTGACTTTTGTAGGTTTATATTTATCTGGTCAAATGGTTATAACTGTAAATATTCCAAATAGTGATGGAAAGGGGGAATTTTGTCTGCTCTGGTCACTACATCTTCCTTTTTTTTAAACACTTAACACTTGTTTCAGTATGATGTTGATATTGTACATGGTGCCTCAATGTTGGCTGACCTACTGGGATCCTTTAAGCCATCACAGCAATGCAGAAAGAACCTAAAATAGCTTGTAAGTCTTACAGTGATTGTGAAATTGAAATCAGGGCTCCTTCTTTCTGTGAGGAGCTTTTGTCAGCTAAAAATGAATCACTTAATTAGAATTTAGCTGGCAAGCTTTAATTTCCTAGAACTGTGGGCAACATAAGTCAAAATTTAATCTTAATCCCTTCTGATTCAGGTGGGAAAGAAGTAATTTTATGTTTGAAAGCCTCTCTTTTATCCACTGCCACTCTACAAACTTAGTTAATTTTCATTGTAATGCTCAGAGGACTTCAAATACACATCCTCTGCTATCGTCAGTATTGGCATCAGGTCGACATCAGAATAAGCTTCTAAGCCGAAACAATCAGAGGTGCTGCAGTTACAGAGCTTGCCTAGAGCTCCAATTAAAATTTTACTGTAATGAGCAGGCAACAAAATGAAGATATTTCAGTTATCTTTAGGAGTCTGATGGATGTCAGCAAATTTTAGATTAAATTTTGCTGCCAGTGTAAATTGTTGCCTTACCGAGAAGAAGGAAAATTTCCACCTTTGTGTGAGAAAAATATGATCCTCACTGTTACATGGATCCTTTATTTTTTTCCAGTACACAAAACTGGACTCTTTGCAGCTGTGAGATTACAAAAATGCCTTTTTTCTTCTTTTTTTTGTTGTTAATGACATAGGCAGTAATTTAAGGAACTCTCTGAAGCCACTCCATGATCACAGAATCATAGAATGTTTTGAATTGGGAGGGACCTTAAAGATCATAGATTTCAAATCCCCAGGGACACTTCCCACTAGATCAGATTGCTCAAGGCCTCATACAACCTGGCTTTCAACATTTCCAGGGAGAATGGATCCATGACCTATCCAGAAACCTATCCAACCTGACCTGGAATGTTTCCAGGGTGTGGTAGTTTGAGGGGTCCTGGGTATCCCTTAACAAAACCACAGGGACAGAGGCCCATCCCAGGTGGATGGACCTGCTTGTCCCAGGATATCATAATGTTGTTAGGTGTAATCCCNGTTCTGGAGCCCTCAGCACAAGAAGGACATGGAAGTGTTGGAGTTGGTCCAGAGGAGGCCACGAAGATGCTCAGAGGGCTGGAGCAGCTCTACTATGAGGACAGGCTGAGAGAGTTGCAGCTCTGCAGCCTGGAGAAGAAAAGGCTTCCAGGAGACCTTGTAGTAGCCTTATAGTATCTATATATAGATATGCTCTTGTAAATAGGATTTCTCTTTCAACTTCCACTCAGTGCGCAGTATCCTCATTCTTGCCCTTGAAAAGGGGTAAGACTCAATTCTGTCCTCCAGTCCCAGGGAACTTGTGGCCTCAAACTGGGACATCTGCAATCTCTCTGGGAAACCTGGGCCAGCATTTCACCATACTCGTGTTAAAAAATAGTTAGTCTGAATTTCCCTGTTCTGTAGAATCATAAAACTGTTTCAGTTGGAAAAGACCTCTAAGATCATTGAGTCCAACCATCAACCTACCACCACCCTGCCCTCTAAACCATGCCCCAGAGTGCCATGTCTACAATGTTTTATGAACACCTTCAGGAATGGGGACTCCACCACCTCCCTGGGCAGCCTGTTCCAATGCCTGACCACTGCTGTAGTAAAGATTTTTTTTCCTAATATCCAATCTAAACCTCTCCTGGCACAATCTGAGGGCGTTTCCTCCCATCCTAACACAAAAATAGAGACAACATTTACCTCACTCCACCTTCCTATCAGGGGGCAATAATGCTAGTAGTTATGAGATGCTAGAAGTGTGCCCTGAAGAATGCCTAAGCCTCTCCTTCTGCTTGAGTAGGACAGAAGAAGCATCCTGAGACTCGAGAAAGAGAAATGCGTACATCAGATCTGCTGATGTTTAAACCCCTGGGTGAAAATGAGCAGTGTGAGGGAGAGCCTCACCTCAGGATCTGCTCTGAAATGCTCCATTTCATGCAGTAACTATTTTTTCAGTATGCTGACTTTGAGAGATAAGAGGCAGCAGAATAAATCTGAGCACGTAGATCTCTAAGGAAGGAAGGAGTATTTGACAAAACCAGCAATGGGTTAGTCATGCTATGGTTAGAATAGCTGCTGTCATCCAGCATGCAACTAGAGAAGCTTTGCTTTTATATGAATTTAAAAGGGGTTTGCTTAAATACATTTCTGTCTACAAGATGATTGAGCCAGCCCCAAGAGACTATAAGACGAGCTGCTCCAGCTGACTGTCTGCACAGCCTCAACCAACCTATGGGGATAGGCTGTGAGAGCCAGGACTGTTCAGCCTGGAGGAGAGAAGGCTCCAGGGAGACATTATTGCAGCGTTATATACCTGAAAAGGGGCTACAATAAAATTGGAAAGGGACTTTTTACAAGGGTTTATGGTGACAGGATGAGAGGGGATGGACTGGAGCTTCAGACTGGAGGTTAGGAAGAAGTTCTTTACAGTTTGCGTGTGAGGAAGCAAGTGACTTGTGCCTGTGTTAACCTGCCTTGGCTTTAGGCCATGAGCTGAATGCTGTGTTTAATCATTTCAGCTGAGCACGCAGAATTGTGTTCAGTAAATCTTCTTGCTGACACTTTATCTGGTATCACAAACTGCTGCTTCCTGGAAAGAAAGATGTGAATGATTGTCTGTGCCTGCTTGGTGTGTGTGCCCACACCTATGATGAGTTGATATGCGTTGGCTCTTTAGGGGATATAGTCTTCCAGTTTACTTCATACTTACTAATATTTTTATTTATAAAACAGATTACTGCCACACATTAAGTATTGGGTTCAGCTTGGGGAGCCTTACTGCAAGGGAGGGGGCATTCACAACCTCCCTAGGCAACCTGTTCCAGTGTCTCACCACCCTCACTGTAAAGAATTTCTTCCTCATCTCCAGTCTAAATCTCCCCTCTTCCAGCTTCAGTCCACTCCCTCTTGTCCTGTCACTACAAGTGCTTGTAAAAAGTCCTTTTCCAGTTTTCTTGTAGGCCACTTTCAGTTACTGGAAAGCTGCTATGAAGTTCCCAGCTTTCTTGTAGGCCCTTTTCAGTTACCAGAAGGCTGCTGTAAGTTCTCTCCAGAGCCTTCTCTTCTCCAGCCTAAACAATCCCAGCTCTCTCAGCTTGTTCCCACACAGGAGGTGCTTCATCCCTCTCATCATCTTTGTGGCCTCCTCTGGACCTGCTCCAGCATCTCAATGTCCTTCCTGTACTAATTATACAGTGGTCATACATTCCTAGACAAAGCAGAAACCTCTCTTACTGGTGTCAGAGGGAAGGATCAAAAATTATTAATCAGAGCAAAGAGTTCATGACTGTTTGTGATGTGAAGGTGATGTTGTTGTATAAGAAAGAAACTAGTTTAAATCAAACATGTTCGAACCTTTTCAGTGCATTTCCATTCTAGAATGTGAGATGAATGAAAGATAATATAATGCTGGCTCTTTTGATCATCTGTCATTGCAACTTTGCCATGAAAAATAAGCATTTTGTAGCCTATTGCCTACAAAATATGAATAGGCAGGAAGGAGCTTTGAGTCTGAGAACTTGGCAAATAAACCAGGAATAAAAATGAGCATAATTATGGTAATGAGAAAGGCAGTCTCCAGACAACTTCTCAAGTAGTGAAGGCATGGAGCCAAATACCTAGGGAGATATTTGCATTCACCCAGCAAGCACATGACACCAGAAAAAAAAAATCTATTAATACAGGTTACAGAAGCAAATTGTTCTCAGAGGTGGCAACAATAATTCCTTTCAACAATTTGGTCATAAAAGACAGAAAGTTAAACAAACTCCCTAGGCCCATAAACAGGCTTTATAGTCTTTACTAAAGCTTACTACTATGATGGTTCAGAGATTCATAGATTCATAGAATAGTTTGGGTTTGAAGGGATCTTCAATATCATCTTCCTCCCTGCCATGGACAGGGACACTTCCACTAGACCAGGTTGCTCAAGGCCTCATCCAACCTGGCCTTGAACACTTCCAGAGAAAGGGCATCTACAACTTCCCTGGGTAACCTGTTCCAGTGTCTTCTCACTCTCACTGTAAAGAACTTTCTTTTTTCTTAATTTACCTACTTTTTTTTATATATTAAGTTCTTTTATATATTAAGTTTTTTTATATATTAAGTTTTTTCATATATTAACAATAGGATTTCAGAAAGTAAAATTTAGGACAATATAACTTCAACTTAGAAGTTGAAATATAGGAAAGATGGAAGTTTTCCAAATGCATGGAGCTGCTGTTGTGGTCTCAGTATTTTCACTCCCTGACAATGGAGCATCATGGAAACAGGAATTTTGTAGCAAGCTGAGGAACAGTGCAGGGATTTTTAATTCACTTGCATTTGGTTCTGTTCTAAAGACAGAGCACACTCTTGCCCCCAGATTATAAGAAAAACCAGCAACAAATTACTAAACTATTGCTGTCTGACAGAGATGTGAGCATTTTTTACAGGGCAGTACACTGGGAGTGCAGCTCTAACTCAAATACTACTGAAGCTAGAGATGATGTATTTCTGCTGCCACCAAGAGAGGGCAACCTTTGCCTACTGAAGTACCACATGATATAAATATGGAAAGGACAGAAGCCTCTAAAGAACCTTTTTTTTTTTTTTTTTTTTTTTTTCTGTGTATTTTTTGTTTTAATCCTCTNTTTTTTTACTGTTTTGTTACTTTGTTACATTTTAACTAAAACTTCTAGAAGTTTAAAAATTCAGCTGTTTAAAAAGTTCCAAATTCATTTTAAGACTTCCTATATGAATCTCTCAGTGCAGCCTTTTGTTTAGTGCTTGTATGGTTTCAGTGGGATGTTTTATTTCCTTTACTAACAGTAAATAATCTGCCTCTTTGAAATCACAGAACCCTAAAGCTGTTTGGCTTGGAAGGGAACTTGGGAGATCATCTAGTCCCAACCTGCTACAATGGGCAGGGACACCTCCTACTAGACCAGCTTGCTCAAGGCCCCATCCAATCTGACTTTCAACATTTCCAGGATTGGAACCTCCACAACTTCTCAGGGCAACCTGTTCCAGTCCCTCACCATCCTCATGGAAAAGAATTGCTTCCTAATGTGTCATCACAATCCCACTTCTACCACTTTGAAGCCATTACCCCTCATCCTATCACTCCATGCCTTTGCCAAATGTTCCTCACTTCCTCACTTTGCTAAATGTAGCTCACTTCAACTGCTGGAAGACTGATAGGTCTCCTTGGTGCCTTCTCTTCTCCAGGCTGAACTGAAATAAGTTCCTAAATTCTGGATATTTTTTATTTATTCAGGAAAGAAATGTAATGATTTTTTTTAATTATTATTTATTCAGGAAGAAATTTAATTAAATTCAACAAGGGCAAGTGTAGAGCCTTGCACCTGGGAAAGAACAATCCCAGGTATCAATATAGTTTGAGGACTGACCTGTTGGAAGGCAGCAAAGGGGAAAAGGATCTGGAGGTCCTAGTTGATGGGAGGTTGCCCATCAGCCAGCAATGTGCATTTGTGGCCAGGAGGGCCAATGCCATTCTGGAGTCTATTAAAAGAGATGTGGCTAGTAGGTCAACAGAGGTTCTCCTGCCTCTCTACTCTGCCCTGGTGAGGACACATCTGGAGTACTGTGTTCAGTTCTGGGCCCCCCAGTTGAAGAGGGGCATAGAACTGCTTGAGAGAGTCCAGCGCAGAGCCACAAAGATGATGAAGGGAATGGAACAGCTCTCTTACAAGGAGAGCCTGAGGGAACTGGGGCTCTTTACCTTGGAGAAGAGGAGACTGAGAGGTGGACTTGTCAATGTTCATAAATATGTAAAGGGTGAGTGCCAGAAGGATGGAGCCAGGCTCTGCTGGGTGATGCCCAATGACAGCACAAGGGGCAATAGGTGGAAGCTGAGGCGTAGGAAGTTTCATGTGAACACGAGGAGGATTTGTTTCCCTGTGAGGGTGACAGAACACTGGAACAGGCTGCCCAGGGGGGTTGTGGAGTCTCCCTCTCTGGAGATATTCAAGATCTGCCTGGACATGTTCCTGTGTGATCTGATATAGGAGATCCTGCTCTGGCAGGGGGGTTGGACTGAATGAGCTTTCAAGGTCCCTTCCAGCCCCTGACATTCTGTGATTCTGTGAAAAGCAATGCAGGACATTTAGTGCTATCTTCCTCTTACAGCAGCTTTCCGACACAAATGTGAAGCTTTCCCTGGTTTATATACTACTTCCTCCATCACTGGGACATCAGATGCACATGAGCTGGATGGTGCTGGCTGTAAACCCTATCTTTGAGCTCTGGGGCTGGGTGCTGTGGAGTGTATCTGTGTACTACAAAAGCACACCGTGCCAGTTGTTTTAAAGCAACCACCCCTTCCCCTTTGATATTGCTGCCGTGCCTCAGTCATGCATTTACGAGCCTGAGCATTCAATGGGAACTGCTGCAGGTTCAGCACTTTTGAGAAACAGCTTACTTAGAAGTCTAAAGTTGGATTTAGAAGCTTAACATTTTTGGGAAACTTGTCTATAATCCTTATAACTGAATATTGTTAAGGCAAATATCAGTCCAGTGTATTTATGCTGTGACCACTTTGGGGTTTTTCCCTTCTACTCTGGATGACTAAGAGTGGTTACGGAAACTTCCCATAATTTAGGGCAAGAGAACTGTCAGCATCACTCTCAGCCCCATTTCTGTATTCTGTAACAGACAGCACTGTGTTGTTATTCAAATCCAGTTGTAGGCTTATTAAGTCTAGCCAGGTATGCAGGTTTCTGGGGTTGAAAGTGATGCTTACAGTTCTCTTGCTCTAAATTATGGAATGTTTCCTCAACCACTCTTACCTGTAGTAGAAGTAAAGTCCACCTAATGAGACCTGAAGGTTTAATTACAGTGACAGAATAACTGAAGAACATACAGAAAATAAGTGTACCCCACCCTGTTCTAATGCCTGACAACTCTTTCACTAAAGAAAATTTTCCTAATATCCAACCTAAACCTCCCCTGGCACAATTTCAAGCCATTTCCTCTTGTTCTGTCACCTGATACCAGAGAAAAGAGAACAATCCCCTATCTCACTGCTATCACTCTTTAATATTCAGCAATCATTAACCACTTCATTAACTTCATCATGAGTAATGAGTAAGTCGTTGGGATCATCTCCCAAGAGAAGCAGTGGATTCCCCTACACTGGATACTTTTCAGACTGAGCTTGACAGGGTGCTGGGCCATCTCATTTCAGCTACCTAAAAAGGCAGGACCCAAGGATCCTTGGGGTCCCTTCCAACCTGGCATTCTGCGATTCATTTTTGCCACAGCATAATTGGGATCATTTGCATAAGGATCAAGCCCAGGATCATGTATTCATTAGTCAGACTAGGTTTATTTTTCACTTAAATTTGCCTTTTAAAGCGAAGCAACATCTAAGAGAAGGGCAGCAATCCAAAATATACTTGAAAAGAACTGGCATTAGCTCTAACTTTGTCCTGTCTGTTGAACAAACATGAGTTAATTCACCCTTGAACCTGGAAACTGGGTGCTGTCTAGAACAGGACAGAAAAAGCATGTCCTAGTGGTTCTGCTGCCACAGGATCGGAGCTTTGCTGCCTGCCAGAGCTCGGAAGTTTATACCAAACAGTGGAAATCAGGAAAGACTTTCAGCTGTGAAAATGCAGCTTACAATAAACAAAGGAGAAAAAATCTCCAAGAGGAAATTCAGAACATCCTGACACATCCTCTGGTTAGCTGGTAGACAGCAGAAGCAGAGGACAAATGCTAAAATTCATTCAAGCCAGGAATACAACATAGACTACATCCTTCCTTCCCCTGCTTCCCCCTCCTCTCTCCTGAGGTTACAAGAGCAGGGCTTCATTTAGCACTGCATCCTCTTCCAAGGGTTAGATGTGCTTTTGGAAACCTGCTATGTGCTCCACACTTTGACACTCACTCTGTGCTACAGAATCAAAGCTTCTTCTCTCCTGCCTCCTGCTGGTATTTCAAGCTATTGAGGAAAGTGGAAACTAATAAAATAGCTTGCAATGTTCAGACTGCACAAAGTAGTAGAGCTGTGTATCCTTTTTAGGCTCTGAGGACCTACACCTAACTTTAACTTGTTAGCAGCAACATCCTGTATTTCTCAGTCCGTTATTTCTGTAGGTGCCACAAATATCAGTTGATATGTCTCAAGGCAAGCCACCAAGAGCCTCCTGCCTAGAACCATATCCAGATACCTTTTGCATATATCTGAGGAGGAGGACTCCATGACCTCCCTAAGAAACCTTGTCCAGTGCTCAGACACCCTCACAGGGAAAAGGAATTTCCTAATCTTTATCTGGAAGCTCCTGTGTTTCAGTTTGTGCCTGTTTGCTCTGGTCCTGTCACTTGCCACCACGGCAAAGAGCCTGGCTCTATCCCATTTGCATCCTCCCACCAGATATATTGTCAAGGCCCTCACTCAAAGGAAGACTTTGAGGTGCTGGAGAAGGTCCAGAGAAGGGCAACAAAGCTGGTAAAGGGTTGGGAGAACAGGTCTGGTGAGGAGTGGCTGAGGGAAATGGAGTTGTTTAGTCTGGGGAAAAGGAGGCTGAGGGGAGACTTCTGTCTCCCTACAACTCCCTGAAAGGCGTTTGTGGCAAGATGGGTGTTGGTCTCTTCCCTAGAAGCAATTTCTTGGAATTCCTTCCAACGATGATACACTCCCAGTGAAAGCTGGGACAAAGTGCCTTTCTTGCAGCTTACAAAGGACAGCAAACAAATAGACTCATAGAATGGTTTGGGTTGGAAGGGACCTTCAAGATCATCTAGCTCCTACTCCCCCTGCCATGGGCAGTGGCATCTTCCACTAGACCAGGTTGCTCAAGCCTCATCCAACCTAGCCTTGAACACCCCCAGGGAGGGAGCATCCACAGTCTCCCCGGGCAACCTGTACCAGTGTCTCACCACCCTCAGTGCAAAGAATTTCTATCTAATATCCAGTCTAAATCTGCCCTCCTCAAGCTTCAATCCAGTCAGAAAAGTAGCATCAATTATATCATTTATCAAAACACCACATTTGTGGACAATCACAGCAATCAGATGCTGTTTTGGCTTGTGAATGTCATTTCTTTCCCTTAGAGAGCAGGTATGTTCACAGACTGCCATGCCTTGAGAAGAAATTACCCCCTTTTTAACCACCACACACACAGAGATTTGGTTCTCTCAGAGCTGGGTAAAGCCCTTAAAAAAACCCAAACCCATAACATAAAATTCCAAGCTTGCCAGGAAATATCGATGAGCACCCCTGTGATCATTTCACCAATTTTTTTTTCCTTCCAATCTACAGGTTAAGTAAAGCAGTTCACTGCTGTGGTGTCACTGCTAAAAAAATACCACAGTGAAAGCTAATACAAATCAGTGCTGATGTGGTGTAAAAGCTGAAGGCACAATGAGCCCAAGCTGCAAAAACACAGAATCAGAATCACAGAATCAGTGTGTCAGATGTTATAGAATCAGATAATCACTGAATCTCTTCAGTTGGAAAAAATCTTTAAGATCTCTGAATCCAACCATTATCTAAGTCTACCAAGCCTAATGCTAAACCACATTCCTCAGCATCACATCCCTGCCTCTCTTAAATAACCCCAGGGATGGGGATCCAACCACTTCCAACCACTGAGGAGCCTGTTCCAGTGTTTGAGAACCAGTCAAGAAATTCCTTCTAATATCCAATCTAAACCTCCCTTGATGCAACTTGAGGCCTTTTCCTCTCCTCCTATCACTTTTTCCTAGAGAGAAGAGATCAACATCCACCTAGCTCCAACTTCCTTTCAGGGAGTTGTAGAGAGTCAGGTGTCCTCTCAGCCTCCTTTTCTCCAGTCTAAACAACTCCAGGTCACTCAGCTATTCCTCACCAGACCCGTTCTCTAGACCCTTCACCAGCTTTGTTCCCTTTCTCTGCACACACTCCAGCACCTCAGTTTCTTTCTTGTAGTGAGGGCTCCAAACCTGAACCCCAAACTCAAGGCGTGGCCTCGCTGGTGATGAGCACAGGGGCACTTCCCTGGTCCTGCTGGCCATGCTACTGCTGCTCCAGGCCAGGGTGCTTTGGCCTTCCTGGCCACTTGGGCACCCACTGGCTCATGTTCAGCTGAATGTCAACCAGCACTCAGATCTTTCTCTGCTGGGCAGCTCCCAGCCACTCTCTCTGAAGCCTGGAGCATTCATGGGGTCGTTGTGACCCAAGTGTAGGACCCAGCAGTTGGTCTTGTTAAATTTCATACAGCCTGACCAAGTCCCTCTGCAGAGCCTGTTCATCCTCAGCTCTTTCGCTCCAGTAAGTGCACCTGAAGATGGATACTCTAAGTAGTAGAGTACCCTGCTCTGAAATTCTAGCATAAATTTGAATGTATTCGTGGCTCCACATGTTTTGGAAAAGATACAAGAGAAAAATAGCTACAGTGTTTGAAGTTCACAGGAAAAAAAAAAAAAAAGTATGAAGTTAAGCCTTGTTATATTGGTTGCTTCTTTTTTAAATTTTGCTAACTTCCATTGGTTTTCTTACCAAGTAGAGAAAAGAAAGGAAAAAAAGTCTCCATCCTTTTATGACTCAGTTTTATCTGGTTTTTGATCTGTGGTCAGACAAGATGATGTAGCTATGAAAATGACCAGGGAACACCTCTGCTATGAGGACAGGTTGAGAGAGTTGGGATTGTTCAGCGTGGAGAGGAGAAGGCTCAGGGAAGACTTTCTAGAAGCCTTATAGTAGTTGAAGGGAACTCCAGGAGAGCTGGAGAGGGACTTTTGGAAGTGGCATGGGGTAATGGCTTTAAATTGGAAGAAGCCTGACTGAGATGAGACATTAGGAATCAATTCTTCCCCATGAGGGTGGTGAGGCACTGGAACAGATTGCCCAGAGAAGCTGTGGAAGTCCCAAGCCTGGAACTGTTGAAAACCAGGTTGGATGGGGCCTTCAGCAGGCTGCTGTAGTAGGAGGTGTCTCTGCCCATGGCATGGGGATTAGAACAAGATGCTCTTGAAGGTCCCTTCAATGCAAACCATTCTATGGTTCTGTGACTGTGTGATTCTATGACTTTCAGACAGGTTTTCAGTGACACAGATGAGCCTATTCTGTGATGGATGCCATTTTTCTTCATCTTTAAAGAAATCTGTAGTCAAGCAGCTCAGAAGAAAGAGGAGATGCTCCATCTACCATTTTCTGTCTGCCACTATTCCCTCAGTTGAGTCAGTGGGGGTACTTTGCTAGGATGCTTTGCAAAGTTAATGACTTATTGGCTGTATTGTTCTTCACTTACACAACTGTGTGGGTTTTTTCTGTTGCTGCTTCTCTCTTGCCTTTGAGAAGCATGGCAGAAGTTCAATGACGGTCAGCTTCTTCCTTGCTTGCCTCAACCTTTAAACATGGGACAATAGGATGCTCACGTTATTCCCATTGAAACATTCTTGGAAAGTGCCTGGATAGCTGTATCCCTCTTGAGAGTTCTGACTGGGGACTTGGCAACACCAGCAACTTCCTCGGCCGGCTCCAGGGTGTCTGCTGCTCCTCCTGCAGGCCACCTTCACACTGACCTGGTGTTGCTCAGCTGCCTCAGCAGGGCTGGACTGGGGACTCTGCGCACACCACACCCTGGGATCTCCCTGTTACTGCAGAGCCGGGGAAATCCCAGTCCTCCTTCCAGATCTTTGGAGGGTGGTGGCACCTGGTCTAGCTCACCTTCAAGCAGGTGACAAAAGGTAGGGACAAGCTCAATAGCAAATGCCTTGCTCCTGAAGCTCCAGAGCGGTCAGAATACTCTTTCCCTTAGCGTTTTGGGAGCTGATGCCAGATACCTTGTTATGCAAGAAAGAGTTCAGTGTTCTCTGGACTGGATTTCTGCCCAGAAAGCTGTAAGTAATCAAACTGGCCCAATGAAAAGAGAAACACAAGTCACAGAATCATAGAATCGTTCTGGCTGGAAAATCAGCAAGTCCAACCAGTATCTAACTGTACCAAGTCTGGGGCTAAACCATGCCCCTCAGCACTACATCTCTGAGGCTTTTAAAGGCCTCCAGGGATGGAGATTCCATGGAGAGCCTGTTTGTCTTTGAGAACCCTTTCAGACAAGGAGTTTCTTCTAATGTTCAACCTAAACCTCCCCTGGTGCAACTTGAGGCCATTGCCTCTCCTCCTATCACCTGTTTCTCTGGAGAAGAGACCAACACCCACCTCACTCCAAGCTCCTTTCAGGGAGTTGCAGATAATCTTTATCCCAAGTTGGAACTCTTCCAAGACCATCCATATTGCCTTTACAAAGAAACCTAAGCAGCCTTAATGCAACACCCATGAACAGTTACACTTCCAGCGTCAGTTTTCTCCTGCCAGTCCCAATGAGAGGGAGGCAGCAGCTCGGTGAGTGCAGACAAGTGCAGACATAGAATGATTTGGGCTGAAATGGACCTTAAAAATCATCTAGTTCCAAACAGGGGGCGCCTCCCCCTAGACCGGTGGAATGCCGACATTTCTGCCATTTAGTAGTGCGAATCGCGCTCCTCTTCCTCCTCCTCAGGCTCGGGGCTCCTCCCGTCGCCTCCCCATGCGCCGTGCTTGAGTAGGGATAAGAGTTAAAACAGTTCGAAACTCCTNGGGCGGGAGGGGCGGAGGTGAGGCGCCCCCGAGTCGGCCCTAGCCCCGGCCCTGACCCCGGCCCGGGACAGGCGGTCGGGGCGGAGGAGGAGCGGCCCGGCCCCGGCGGGCGGGGCGGAGCGGAGCGGGCGTGCTCCGGAAGAGGGAAGGGGCGAGCGGGGGAGGTGGCGGCTAGCGGCCGGGACGGAGGGAGGTATGGCAGCGCGGAGCTCCGCCGGGGAAGGTGCGCTGCACTGCGCAGCCGAGCAGTGGCTGCAGTGGGATAAGGTGAGGGGCGGTCAGCGGGAGCCCTCCGGGGCTCTTCCGTTCCGCGCGGGTGCCAGGACGTGAGGCGCCTCCCGGTCACGCAGGGACGTTGTTGAGGCGGTGATAGGAGCGCGGAGCTGTGGGTCTGGGCTCGTCTGGGCTTTGCCGTTGTGTCGGTGCTGGGTGCGGCAGAGCCGCTCGTTGGCTCTCCCCGCTGCTCTCGCAGCCCTCTGGCAAAGGGGTGCTCGCCCTCTCGCCCCGCAGCCACCCGCTGCCATCTGCCACGGCAGCCCCCTCGCTGACTCGGGAAGCCCTCTGCTGGGTCTCCAGGTATCGCTCGTTTTCTCTGACTGTCAGCCGTGTGGGATTTATTGTGCGAAAGAGCCTGTATTAAACACCCTGGGTAGGGGGTTAAAAGCCACAGAGCTGTGGTGCTGAGGGATATGGTTTAGCCCCAGCCTTGATAGAGTTAGGTAATGGTTGGACAGGGTAATCTTAAAGATCTTTCACAACCAAAACTATTCCGTGATTCTATTATTCCTAACCGCTTCCGTTGTAGGGGAAACTGATAGTCTTAAGTTATTAAAGCCAAGAGTGCATTGCTGTGTTGTGTGTCTCAGTGTTAAAAAAACCTCCATAATCTTGTTGACTAAAATACTGTTTCCAAAAGTCATGCAGACTTGTTTCAAAACCACTGGGAAATGCAGAATTACAGCATAGTAGGGGTTGGAGGGGATCTCTGAAATCCAATGCCCCTGCATGAGCAGGCTCACCCAGATTAAGCCACACAGGAACACATCCAGGTGGGATTTGAATGCCTCCAGAGATGGAAACGCCACAACCTCTCTGGGCAGCCTGTTCTAGTACTCTGTCACACTCAAAGTGTTGTTTCATTTTTAAGTGAAACCTCCTGTGTTCCAGTTTGTGTGCACTGCCTCGTCTCGTCACTGGACACCACTGGAAGTGTCTGGTTCCATCCTCCTAGCATTCACCTTTTAGATTTTGATCATAGAATCAATCAGCATTGGAAGGGACCACAAAGATCACCCAGTTCCAACCCCCCTGCTATGGGCAGGGACACCCTACCCTAGATCAGGCTGGCCAGAGCCTCATCCAGCCTGGCCTTAAACACCTCCAGGGATGGTGCCTCAGCCACCTCCCTGGGGAACCCTTTCCAGGGTTCCACTCCCATGGTGAAGAACTTCCTTCTCACCTCCAGTCTGAATCTACCCACCTACCCAGCTCTATCAACCTTTCCTCATAAGGTAAAGGCTCCAGTGCCCTTTTCCTCTTAGTGGCTCTCCAGTGTTTCTTTGTCCTTCTTGCACTGGGAAACCTGGAATTAGACACAGTATTCAGATGAGGCCTCACTAGGACAGAGTGGAGGTGGAGGTGAACCTGCATCACCCTGATGGCCAGACTCTTCTGCCTCTGATAGTGTTGCCCAGTGCTTAGTGATGCTTACTATTAACTCCTGTATCTTCAGTGTTCCCTGTTTTCATGGGGTTTCTTCCTTTCCCTGATTTTGTTTAGGGACAGTTTAAGATACATTATTTCTATTCCTGTCAGGGTGTTTAAACATCTTAAGGCTTACCTTTGCATCATCAGGTTTGGTTTTGACAGCACTATGGGCAGAAGTGAAATATTCTGTGTGTTTCTGTGATCCATGTGTGTAGAGAAATGTCTTGCCACAGTAGTGGTCTGGCAACTCCTTTGCAATTGTTTGATGCTGCAGTTCCCATTGAGATGCAGGGTCATATTTGGTACCTGTGGCTTGCATTTTTTCGTTTTGAGGGGTGTTTTTTACCCAATGCATGAAATTTATTCATATGGCTGTGTTGTAACTCACTAGCCATTGTTCTTCTTTGGTCACTTCAGTGACTGCTGGGCTTAGCACCATGCAATGATCTGAGTTTTCTGCAGCCTACGTGGTAGTTTGGTAAAGGATCTCCTTATTTCAAAATGATCAGTGAAAACACAGCATAATGATTTATTTAGTGTTCTTTTCAGGTTCTAAAGGATGTCATTAGAATCCCTCAAGTCTGATTCTTCATTAAAACTCCTTTGATAAGTTCACAGAGCAGTTAGCCAGCTCTGGTTTTATTACTCAGGTTGCAGTGTCAGATTGGAAGGGACCTTCAAGATGATCAGGTACACCTCCCACTAGCCCAGGTTGCTCAAGGCCTTGAACATTTCCAGGGAGAGTGCATCTGGGCAACCTGTTCCAGTGCTTCACCACCCTCACTGTGAACAATTTCCTTTGGGAAACCCTCTAGAAGTGTGATGGAGCATCTCTGAGAACATTTCACTGTTAGCAGTTGTCTGTGACCGGTGTGCAATAGCCATACCTAATTGCTCAAAAATGATGAGGTACTTTCATTTCTCAGGGAGCTCTTACATGTAGCTGTTGAGTAACAGAAGAATCCAATATAACCCTTGTCCCTTTACTCTGATATTAAAAAGGTTCCTTTTTGATGTGTGGAGATAGGTTAATATTTAATGATGATAAGCTGCACGTTTCTTACAAAATAAGTTTAAGCCTGGAGGACTAAAAAGGTCCTGCTGACCTAACAGGAAGTTTCTACCTAGATGACAATTACTGAGCTCATAGCCTGGCTGGTTTTGTGACTTTGTCCATTACAGTACTATCATAGTTTTCATTCTTTCTAGTCTCATGGAATCATAGAATGGTAGGGGTCAGAAAGGACTTTGGGAGCTCAGGTTCAACTCCCCCTGACAAAGCAGGATCACCTGGGGCAGGCCACATGGGAAGAGAAGGAGACTCTCCAGAGAAGGAGACTCCACAACCTCATTGGGTAGCCTGCTCCAGGACTCCATCACCCTCACAGTAAACAACATTTTTCCTGGCGCTGTGGTGGAACTTCCTATGTTGCAGTTTGTATCCACTGCCCCACGTCCTGTCACAAGACACCGCTGAAAAGAGCCTGGCCCCTTTTTCTTGACACCCACCCTTCAAATATTTGTAAACATTAATAGGATCCCCTTTGAGTCTTCTCTGGCCAGAAGGTAGCTTCTGGTTTTGTTAACAATAAAACGTGTTAAGGCAATAGCTACCCCTCTACTCTAAAGCCTTGTGGAGGCTCCAGCACTCTTTGGAGTCTTCTCATTGTGTATTAGAGTAAAGTAAATAACTTGAGTGTTACCAGGTAATGTTCAAGCAGATTGCATTACTGGATATTAACTCTGTAGTAAATCACCTGCCACTGTAGTCATAGATTCATAGAATGGTTTGGGTCGAAAGGGAACACTTTCCACTAGACCAGATTGCTCGAGGTGTCATCTAACGTGGCCTTGAACACCTCCAGGGAGGGGGCATCCACAGCCTCCCTAGGCAACCTGTTCCAGTGTCTCTCCACCCTCACTGTAAAGAATTTCTTTCTGATATTCACAGAAATCAGTGTTCTCCTCCATGCTCACACACAGTTTTATTTGAGAGTAGAAAAGTTCAACCTGAGAGAACCAACAAGGACAAATCCAGCCCTTCATCCTCCGGATGCTGTTGGTTCCTTCTTTAGTAGAGATGCTGTGAAGATTTGAGTTTGGCTTTTCCTTCTGCTTCAAAAAAAAATTCTGTTTAGCTGTACACAATAGCATCATAACATTCCTAAAACTGACATAAAATGGAAATACAGTAAAAATTAAAAGAACAGATTCTTTGGACTCTGGAGAAGAACTTCTTTATTAAATTGACTTGGGCGTGGCTTTTACCTTTACTTTTGCAGAGTTTTAGTTTTTTGGGAGGGAGGGCAAAAGGGAATAACCCAAGCAATAAAATTAATGACAAGGTGACTAGGGAGTGTACAAAACATGATGTAAAAGGCACCATTCAGGCTTTACCTCCAAGACATAGGCCTGATATTGCAGCAGAAAAATCAGGCTGACTTTTAAACAGCTTGAACTCAAAATAGCTGTGCTGACCTATTCTGTAATAACATAGGATTGTATTTATTCTTATAATTACTCTGTAGCAATACAGAATTATGATGAACCTCCTACAAGGAACTGCCAGTTACAACATTCTTGGACTGGTGAATTGGTATTTCTTAAACTGGAAATCATTCTGGGCTACCTAATTACTTATTACACCCAGGAAATCTCTCCGGTTTGGTGATTTTTTTTTTTTCTTTTGTCTTATTTACTTTATTCTGCATTGCAGCACCAAAAGCTCTTTGGTTTTTTGGAGTATGTACTCAAACTATGGTGTTTATCCTGCAGCAGCAGGTGCACAGAACAATGATTAGCACATCCAGACCCTGGTCTCAGTTTGGGGTGCAGAATGCACACGCTTTGATATGCAGGCTCACTCTGATGCCTGCTGCTGTGTATGCTCTGCCTAGGATACAATCACAACATTGTTTTGGTTGGAAAACACCTCCAAGATCATCAAGTCCAAACAGTATCTAACTCTACCAAGTCTAGGGCTACGCCATGTTCCTCAGCACCATATCTCCACATCTTTTAAAACCCTCCAGGGCCGGGGATTCAGCCACCTCCCCAGGCAGCTTGTTCCAGTGTTTGAGAACTCTTTCAGTCAAGAAGTTTCTTCTGATATCCAACCTATACTTCCCCTGGTGCAACTTGTGGCTGTTTCCTCTCATTCTGTCTCTTGTCACTTGGGAGGAGAGACCAACCCTCCCACCTCACTCCATCCTCCTTTCAGGTTACAGGACCATTCAGAGTCCTGAATTTGGAAGCAGCGAGATTCGATAACAGAGCTGGTAGAAGCAACTGAGACTTGAGCACACCTGCTGTTCTCATGCAGTCTGATGTGGCCTTTCCATAACCACTCAGCACTGTCCTTTTATGTAAGAATTGAAGTCTCCTTGCTCAGCTTTCATCCTCAGGGTTGTGCTTATTTTTCCAAGCATTACCTGGAATTATCTTGCAAACTGTCAGGTTTTTTTAAGTCTTCTGACCAGTCCTCTTAGTGTTGCTGATGCCTTCAGTCTTAGCCGCTCTTGGGACAAGGTTAGGAATCTATTGTTTTAAAACTCTACTTCTAGCAGTATGGAATTAGCAAATATTTCTTAGCCATCAGCTTACCTCACTTTCTTACATGTTTAGGTAGACAGAAAGACTCTAAGCTGCAAAGACGCTTTTTGTGGTTTGTTCTTAAAACCAGAAAATATTAAACACCTTGGGAAATCTTTTTATTTCCCTAAATATGATGTATAGACACTGCTGTCCTACCTAAGGAGGTAAATAAAAATAAGGAGTATTTGAGATTGTACTGACTTAAAGTTAGGGAGCTGTGGCAGGAATTATGGTGCTCTTGAAGTGGGGTGTGATGTTTTGATACTGAAATAACACAGTACAGAGAATAGAAAAGGAAATCAATTCTGTTGAAAAGCTTAATGGTATTAGAACCAAACCATCCAGCCCTTTCCTAGACCATCTGAATTTTGTGTCTGCAGAATCCCAAGACTTCTGCCATAGTGAAGCAGCTGCTGGCTGAAGGAAATGCAGCTGAACTGCAGAAATACTTTGGCTCGCGGATGGAGTTTGGCACAGCTGGGCTCAGAGCTGCCATGGGAGCAGGGATCTCCCACATGAATGACTTGACCATTATCCAGACAACCCAGGTACCAATCTTCAGTACTTTATCTCACTCAGCTGGTTGTAGCTATGGATGGAAAAGCCTCCTTTGTGACAGGCAAAACTCCAGTTGTCAGAAGTCATTTAAATGATGATTATTAGCCAAGTGCTGATCTCTAAATAGAAGCAGAGAGAAGCTATAAAGCTGTTAACATTGAAGTTATTTTCCACAATTCATTGGCAGTTGAATTTATACACAGCTACAGTTAAGCTGATGTGGATCAATTCATCCTAATGTAACTAACCTCAAAAAGGGGTGAGTATTTAGGCAGCATTTGGCTAAGCTTTGTGGACTTTGGATGTAAACTTTGGTAAATATAGTGAAGCTAAATCACAGAGTGATTTGGGTTGGAAGGCACCTCTAAAGGTCATCCAGTCCAACCCTCCCACAGGAGACAGGGATGTACCCAACTAGATCAGGTTGCTCAGAGCCCCATCAAGCCTGACCTTGAATGTCTCCAGGGATGGGGTCTCCACCACCTTCCTGGGCAATCTGTTCCAGTGTTCCCCCACCCTCATAGTAAATAACTTCTTCCTCATCACAGAATGTTAAGGGTTGGAATGGACCTCTAGAGATCAACCACTCCAACCCCTCTGCTGGAGCAGGAGCACTGACAGTAGGTCACACTGGAACACATCCAAATGGGTTTGGAAAGTCTTCAGAGAAGGAGACTCCACAACCTCTCTGGACAGCCTGTTCCAAGGCTCTATCCCCCTCACTGTGAAAAAGTTTTCCATTATTTTCATGTGGAGCCTCCTGTGCTCTGCACCTGTTGCTCCTTGTCCTGTCATTTTGCATCACGGAGCAGAGCCTCACTCCATCCTCCTGACACTCAGTCTTCACATATTTACAAACATGAATGAGGTCACCCCTCGGCCTCCTGTTCTCCAAGCTAAAGTGACTCAGCTCCCTCAGCCTTTCCTCATAAGGGAGATGTTCCACTCCCTTATGATGTCCAATATAAATATACCCTGCTCTAGTTTCAAACCATTGCCCCTTGTCCTACAGACCCTAAAGTAGACCTACTTGGGAGAGAGCTTAAAAAGGAAAAACCAACCCAAAACTTAAAACTGCTGCAGCCTGGAGCAGTGGTGGATCATCTACTAAACAGGTGTCACTGTTAATTGTGAGTTAAACTGAGAGATTTCAGTTAAAATCTGAAACACTGGCCTGCTGTTCTCTTCCTCACCTGAGACCTAATACAGCTAAATCACTTCTCAGGCTCTGCACTTCAGACTAACTCTGCTAACTGCTTCACTCAGGAGTTGGTTCTGATTTTTTGACAAGTGCTTCAGTGCTGTCCAGGTTCACTATAGTGATTTGAAGGTTTCTGCTGTTTCTTGGCGTTTGTTGGTCCCAGACAAGCTGAATCCCAGCCCAGTTCAGTGAGACTTAGTGTGTTAACCTCTCTAAAGTGTCAGCATCTTAACCTTAATGCAATGATAAAGTAAATCTTAGGGATGAGTTAAGGAGGTGGATTTGTTGTTGTCTTCAGGGATTTTGCAGGTACCTGGAGAAGAATTTCAGTGACCTGAAAAAGAGAGGAGTTGTGATTGGTTTTGATGCTCGTGCCCATCTTTCCAGTGGAGGGAGCAGCAAAAGGTACTTCTTAGGTTTTAAGTGTTTTGTAGATGTCTTGTGTGATCTGCATCAACAGGATTTTCTTGCTGTAAACTAAGGTATGTACAGTATTTTAATATTCTGCTAGTGCCAGAGCAGTTGTTAGTGTTGTGCTTTGTCTATTGAGAGTAGTGAGGGAACATGTTTAAATTGGCTCTTTATAGTAATCTGAAGTTTATTTATGTGGAGGTTCAGGTTTAAATTCAAGTGGAGAAGCTGTGAAATCTAGAAAACTAATTGGTCAGAAAATTAATGCTATTTTCCTGGCATCTTTTCTTCCTGTTTAGGTTTGCAAGACTTGCTGCTAATACCTTTATCAGCCAAGGAGTTCCAGTTTATCTGTTCTCTGATGTAACACCAACTCCTTTTGTGGTAGGTTTCTCTATTGCATCTTCTTATATACACACAAATTACATCAAAATTTATATACACACAAACTAAAAGACACTTTACACTTTTTAAGCTCTATCTGCTGTTCAGTCTTTTGCTTCTTTAGCTATATTTAGTTTTCAGTCTGCATAGCAAGAGAGGACAGAAGCTTAGTGGAGTATCAGTGACAGTCAGATTTGTATCCATTCAATTCCTGCTTTAAGGCAGATTTCTTCTGGAAGGCATCTCATTGTTTCTAGATTGCTGTGGAAGCTTAAGTCAGAAACTTGCAGACACATTTAGTTTTGTTGGTTTTGTTGGGGGGGAGGGGTGTTAGATTTTTATTATTTATTTCTTCTTTTCTTTTTGGAATATTGAATCCAAAGGAATCTTTTTTAAATAGCAGGCAGCAGGGTGCGGTGATGTTCTGATGTTATTGAATGTGTCTGCATTTTTACCACTGGATCACTAGGTGACAGCTCTCCAGAGCAATAAAGGAAACCTCCACCTTTGCACTAAAAGCAACAGCTTTTCCCCCATACCACTTGTCTAGTGAGTGCTGCAGACAAAACAGTGGGATGAAGACTTTAAAATCAGGGAGCCATTTCAGTTGGAAAAGACCTCTAAGATTATCGACTCCAACCATTATCTAACCCTACCAAGCCTGAAGCTAAACCATGTCCCTCAGCACCACATCTCTGCAGCTTTTAAACACCTCCAGGGATGAGGATTCAACCACTTCCCTGGGGAACCTATTCCAGTCTTTGAGAACCCTTTCAGCCAAGGAGTTTCTTCTAATATCTAACCTCAATCACCCTTGGTGCAACTTGAGGTCATTTCCTCTCATCCTGTCACTTGTTACTAGAAAGAAGAGACCCACCTGCCTCCAACCTCCTTTCAAGGACTGGTAAAGAGTCAGGAGGTCTCCCTTCAGCCTCCATTTGCATGTAGCATTCTTGTGCTGGGGTTTGGGTAGTTAGTGTCAGATTCTTTGTAGTGCAGCTTGAAGCAGTGTTGCAGGAACTGCAGTTGATGGCATTCGCTATTAAATTACGAAGCAGGGGTAAACTCAGGCTAGACCTGTGGTCACAAATTGTGCTTTATTTTATTTTTTGGAATAATTTATAAGAGATCTCTCCACAGCAATTCTTTTCTGAACCATGATGGAGCAGTTGTACATAGGCTGCTTTTAAAAAATAGTATGGATGAGACTGCTCCATTCATAGTTCTCTATGAATTATGCCAGCAGATTTGGTACCCTTAAAGACCTCAGATGTCTCAAGTCATTCTGCTGCAGGCAACACTTGTTCAGTTTCTGTCTACAAAACCACCACTCTAGAGGTCCACAAAGACCTGAAACAATACTAAGAATATCTACAGGGGGAAAATGCACAAGAAAAAGTGAGAGCTGAAGTTGTGCCACATGGGGTGTAGTAGAACAAGTGCTAGATAGCCTCTAGGAATCACATTTGAGTTTGCTTTTCATTCAGCAGGATGGAAGTAAAGCATCTGCATGAGAATAAATAATATCTACTGCTTTGCACGTTCCACTTCAGATCATTTTCTCTTGTTACAGCCCTACACAGTCACTCATCTGAAGCTCTGTGCTGGAATTATGGTTACAGCTTCACACAACCCAAAACAAGATAATGGGTACAAGGTATTCCTACATCATCTCTTTCCTGGCTTTGTTGAAACTTTTTTCCCATGTAGAGACACTAATGTTATTGTATATAGTTTCTAAAACACAACTATGGAAGTTGGGGGATGGTTTTTGTCCTCTTAATAGAAAACTAAGGCATTAAAAGAGACAGTCTCATGCTGACTCTGCTTACAGAACTTCATATCTATGTAAAAATTGTTTTGTTGTTTGTTTTTTTATTTCATGTATTGGTGTCAATATCTTGTTTGGATGTTTTATCAATTAGATGTATTTAAGTCAAGTTTTTGTTGTTTTGGTTTTTTTTGGTTTTTTTTTTCTTAACATTTTGCATTATGTATGTGGCCTGGTATCTTTAGAATCATAGAATGGTAAGGTTGGAAGGGACCTCAAGGATCATCTAGTTCCAACCCCCTGCCATAGGCAGGGACACCTCCCACTAGCACAGCTCACTCAAGACCTTGTCCAACCTGGCCTTGAACACCTCCAGGGAGGGAGCAGCCACAACCTCCCTGGGCAACCTGTTCCAGTGCCTCACCACCCTCACTGGAAAGAACTTCCTCCTAACATCCAGTCTAAATCTCCCCTCTGCCAGTTTAAACCCATTGCCCCTTGTCCTGTCATTCGAAGACCTTGTAAATTGTCCTTCCCCAGCCTTCCTGTAGGCCCCCTTCAGATATTGGAAGACTACTATAAGGTTTCCTCAAAACCTTCTCTTCTCCAGGCTGCAGAGCCCCAACTCTCTCAGCCTGTCCTCATAGCAGAGCTGCTGCAGCCCTCTGATCATCTTTGTGGCCCTCCTCTGGACCCGTTCCAACAGTTCCATGTCCTTAAATTTATGGTCTCTCCTTTCCTTAAACTTATGGTCTATAAACCATCAGTAGAAAAAAGTGTGTAAACAAATGCCAAAATATAAATAAGTACACCTCTTCCTGGATGTGTGCACCACAAAAAGAAGTAAAGAACACCTGGAAACTTACATGAATGTGTGTTTGCTGTTGGGGCAACATGGCTGCTGGAGGCAGCTGCCAAGTTCTTGTGCCTTTCTCCTTATTCTTTTTGGTGGTAAACACATTTCACTCTGCACACTTCTTTCCTCTCACCAATAATGTTAATACAAATAATGGAGTTAAAAATCTGAAAGAAAGCACATGAAATAGTGTCTGCCAACCTTAAGGCTGACAACTTGCCCACAGGCTGATACTTAAATCTTCTTAGTAAATGAGCTGGGTCTTCTTTTGTGCTTCATTTATGCATTTCAATATGTTCTGATAAACAGTTTTTTAACGGAACAAAAATGGGATGTGAGAGGAAACACTGAGAATATAAACAGGGGAGTACTCTGGGTATACTTTAATTTACTGTAATACTCTACCAAATGCAGTGCCAGCAAAAAGAAAATAAGAAAACTAACATACAAAATTACTGAACAGTTTCTCACCCTGCTTATTATTCAGGTTTACTGGGAAAACGGTGCTCAGATCATTTCCCCTCATGACAAAGGAATTGCTCAGGCTATTGAGGAGAACCAAGAGCCATGGCCTCAGGCTTGGAATGACAAACTGATTGATAGCAGCTTGCTACTTCAAGATCCATATGCCACAGTCAATAAGGAGTATTTCAAAGACATCCAGAAACAGTGCTTTCACAGGTAACTGGGGGTGACTGATAAAGGCATGGGACAGTTTAAATTGCTGCAAGTCAGGGTGGCCATGATACACTTCTGTCTGTGCCTTCTGGTTACTTGGGCTGAAGCAGCTGGTGAAGCCAGTTCACAAAACTGGTGTGGCAGAATCTAACCAAGCAAACTGAGCCATCAGTTCATGAACAGAACATTTCCCTGTATTTGCCTGGCCACATCCATGAGCCGAATGCCACAGCAACTCCAGGGCTGTCTTGTGTAGATTGAGGTAAGTTATCTGGTGGTCCAGCAGCTTCAAAATGGGCTTCTAAGAGAGAAGGTGAACTGGGCTGTTAAGCCAGTTCTAGAAGAAGGAAGTCTTGATCTGTCATTCTAGTTTTGTGTGCTTCTGGTAGCCCTTGCACAAGCCTACTCCTGTTCCTTGCTCAGTGAAAACTTAGCAAGTGGCTGTTTGTTTAAGAACTAGATGAGCAACTAACTGTTAGATCTGCTTAGTTACATCAAAACTTTAACCACCAGTAATAATGCTCTTGCTAAAAATGAAATTAGGATTAGTAGAAAGCTGGGGCCATGTGAGAAATTTGGCTCAGTAGGAGTTCTAGGCTACTTTTTCAGAATAGGAGTTCAGTGTCTCCTAAGGGGTTTGTTTGCTGTTGGGTACGTTCTGCACTCTGGGTGGTGTACTGCATAAGAATGAGTGTGCTCAAAGGAGGTCACTGTGTTCACAGGCTTTGGAACCCATATAAGTGTCAGAGCTGGGGTTGAAGAGTCTTACTAATCAGTTGTGTTTGTTCTCCACTTGCCTTTTTTGGGGTGCCCAGATTGTGTGTGCTGTCTTATGCTACTCATAGGCATATAGCAGGACATTAGATATCAGGAACAAGTCATGCTGCTGAAAAATGATGCTAACCCAAATTTTCAGGCAATATATCTAGTATAGTACCCTGTACTAGTGGGAGGTGTCCCTGCCTATGACAGGGGGTTGGAACTAGATGATCCTTGAGGTCCCTTCCAACCTTACCATTCTATGATTCTATCTTCAAAATCTGACTTCCTTTAATTTACAACTTTATTAGTGGTCTAGAATTCTGAGTCCTGTCTGTTTCTGCATGTAGTCAGTCTTCATAGACCCATAGAATGGTTTGAGTTGGAAGGGACCTTCGAGATCATGTAGTTCAAGACACATCTAGTGTCCCATGGGTACCTCCTACTAGACCAGATTGCTCAAGGGCCCTTCCAATGTGGTTTTGAACACATCTAGGCTTGAAACCTCCACAGCTTTTCTGGGCGACCTGTCCCAGTGCCTCACTACCCTCATGGGGAAGAATTGCTGCCTCATGTGTCATCTAAATCCAGCTTGAAATCTTGTGCAGACCTTCCACATCCCAATTTACTGTTTATATGTTTTATATATTTCAGGAATATAAACAAGGCTACAAACCTGAAATTTGTACACACTTCTGTGCATGGCGTGGGTCATAAATTTGTGCAGTTGGCCTTCAAGGCATTTGACCTTAGCCCTCCTTTTGCTGTCCCAGAGCAGAAAGATCCTGATCCAGAATTTCCAACAGTGAAGTACCCAAATCCTGAAGAAGGAAAAGGTGTTCTGGCAAGTACCTTTTTTTTAAATAGTTTTGGGTGGTTTTGAGTAAATAAATTGGGCAAATTTATTTAAAAACTATAGAGGAAAAACAAACAAACAAACAAAAAAGCTAAAATATTCTTTGGGAGCATTAACACTCATCTGGTCTTGCTTACCACTTTTCCAGACGTTGTCTTTTGCTTTGGCTGAAAGAGATGGGGCAAAAATCATTTTAGCAAATGATCCTGATGCTGATCGACTTGCAGTGGCAGAGAAGCAAGAGAGGTATGGTAATGCTGATAAATGATTATAAAATAATAGTAATAAATAGAAGTGATGCAAACCATTTCTATTTTCTACTGAAAGACCAGGCTTCTTTGGAGGGGTCCCTGCCACCTGTGTTGCAAAATAAGGTAAAATAGTCATAGTAGTTGTTTTTTGTTCTGAAAACACCTAGGAATGAGAGGATTGCATGAAGCAGACCACAGTGGGGGCAGTGAATGAGATAATGACTACTCTTTGTGTATATATATTATGTACATATATACATATGTGTGTGTATATTTACATGTGTTCTTTTATCTATATAAACATTTTTAAAAATTGAGAAAGAGAATGTTAGGAAAGTAACAATTATGAAGTGAATTTCACCTCAGAAGTGATAACTTTGAGACAAATGAATAACTACAATAAAGAGTTGTATTTCTATTCACATGTATCAGCAGCTGGCGTAGAATCATAGAACTGTTTTGGTTGGAAAAGATTTCTTAAGATCACTGAGTCCAACCATTGACCTAACACCGCCATGGCCATTAAGCCATGTCTTAAAGTGCCATGTCCACACCTTTCTTGAACACCTTCAGGGATGGTGACTCCACCACCTCGTTGGTGGTGCAGCCTGTTCCAATGCCTGACCACTCTTGCAGGAAAGAAATTGTTCCTAATATCCAACCTAAACCTCCCCTGGCACAATTTCCACCAATTTCCTCTTGTTTTATCACCCAATACTAGAGAGGAGAGACCAATCCCCACCCCACTCCAACCGCCTTTCAGGGAGTTGTAGAGAGCAAGGTGGTCTCCCCTCTGCCTCCCTTTCTCTAGGGTAAACAATACCAGTTCCCTCAGCTGCTCCTTACCAGACCTGTTCTCTAGACCCTTCACCATGTTTTTTTGTCCTTCTTTGGACCTGCTCCAACACC
This sequence comes from Eubucco bourcierii, assembly GCA_013396675.1. Classification (NCBI taxonomy): domain Eukaryota; kingdom Metazoa; phylum Chordata; class Aves; order Piciformes; family Ramphastidae; genus Eubucco; species Eubucco bourcierii. Next base: position 310,221 of record VWZE01018034.1, on the reverse strand, counting down.
TCAATGTTCTCTTGTAGTTAGGGGTCCAAAGCTGAACCCAGTATTTGAGGTGCAGCCTCACCAGCACTGATTACAGGAGCTTAATCACTTCCCTACTCCTGATGGCCAGCCTATTTCTGATCCAGGCCAGGATGTTGTTGGCCTTCTTGGCCACCTGGGCACACACTGACTCATGTTCAGCCAACTGTTGACCAACAGCCCCAAGTGTTTTTCCAACAGACAGCTTTCCAGCCACCCTGCACTAAGCCTGGGGGTTGATTGGGGTTGTTGTGACCCAAGTGCAGGACCTGGCACTTGTACTATGACTCAAAAAACTTAACACATGAATTACAGGTCTCAGAAATGTAGTTTGCATGGAACATTAAGAGATGGTCGCCAGGGACTTTGGATGAAATGCTCCCTGAGTTACCTCACAATGAGTGAATGTGCTAGAGTTGTGTTCTTCCGTGGGTTCAGCCCCTAGGCATGTAGGAAAAAAAAAAAGCTGATTTGATCTGCATTTATTTCAGAAGTTACTGCACAAGCCAGAGGGCAAACACCATCAATAAGAAACCCAACAAGTGGTTAACCTGCTCACCGCAGGAGGGTTGGACTAGATGACCTTTAAAGGTCCCTTCCAACCCAATGCCTTTTATGATTCTATGATTAGACACTGCAGGGAAGCCTGAATAAATAAATACTTGACACTTCATGTACTTCAGGCATGCACAGAAGCTTGTGAATTGTGGTGGCTATGCTTTACCCCTTTTGAGGTAGGCTTTCAGTTAGAAATTGTTGCTGGCAGGCTGATAAGCATCCTCTCATACTATGTTTATTAACTGATACCTTAATTATTCAGGAGAGCCTTTATAGTTCCCTGATAATCTCAGGAATAATGAACAACCCCATTCTTGGGTGAGTCTTCAAATACTGTTAGGCCAGGCATTTTATAACCATTAGATGATTTGGGACTTTCATTTCCCTACTTCCATGCCCAGTGTTACAAACCTGCACTTCACTTGAAGCTTTGTCAGGGTTTGTTACTTCTCAGTAGAGTTATTTTCACTCTCTCCTTCAAGGACCACCATCCATATGGACCACCACCATAAATAATCCATGCATTATTTATCTGTGTATATCCCATCAAAGACCAGGATCACAAAAACTAACCTTGCTCAGGCTAAGGTCTTCTTACAGTTTTTTTTTCAATGTGTGGAAAGTGTAATTTCTCTTTCTGACCCAATATTGCCCTGCTTTTATTGCATGCCCCAAATATCCTATCCTTCTACAATTATTTGCATTTCTAGGCTTGGTTATATTTGATAAATGAAAACAAGCTGAAGTATTGTGCTTGGAGTCATATCTACAAAGAGTGGTGTTTCTCTTTTATGCATTTTGTCAAAGCAGAAATAAATTTTTAATGGAAGTGAACTTCAAGGTTTTCAGCTCAAGGAGCAGAACAGAATTCTGCTGCTGAGCCAGAACCGAAACAGCGTAAACTAATTCCCTGTGCATGAGAGCTAGAGGAAGGATCTAACACCACAGCAACAGCCCTTGGTCCCAAGGGATGAATGAGATGGGCACCTGATGGATGTCCTCAGTGATAGTGGATGATGCAGATACTTGAACCTGTAAATGCAAGTTCTAGAAATCCAGGAAAATCAGAGAGTGCACACATCCATTTTGCTCACCAGATAATCTCATTTGGTCTTGTAGCAGTATGAAAGGTGGAAGTGTTTTCTCTGGGTCTTTTTAAAAGCTCATTACTCTCACAGCCCAAAGGAGGCTTCTCTGCCTTCAGAATGGGCACTGGCTGCTGTACCTTGGGCAGTATTAGCTGAAAGATCCTCGTTGTAATGGTTTTGGTCTGTGCCAGCCTCCTTTAGCAATACAGCATTGAGGAAAAGCATTAAAAGCTCTGTTCTGAGGTAGTTATGACAGGTTAAAAAAGAGTGCCAAAATCACTGGTGGTTGTTGTCTAAAAACTTCCAGCCATCAAAGCCCTGCAGAGGGGGTGTCAGTTCGTTGTGCTTAGCACCGCTGACAGCGTGGTGCTTTCCTTCACACCGCTGACAGCGTGGTGCTTTCCTTCTCCTGCCTCTTTGCTAACTGTGTAGATAGTTTGAGTTGTCTCCCTAATTTCCAGTCCTGTGTCCTCCTCTCAGGTTCGTGCTGTAGCTGCTCAGACGCTACTCCCACATTCATGTAGCCTCTACAGTCTCTGTCCTTCTTCTTTGACAGAAGCTCCTGCTGGAGCACGCTCTCTCCGCGCTCTTGCGCATTGCTTTGTGCCTGTTGGCAGCAATAAATGCAGGAGACTGAGTCTGCCTCTCTTTCACCACAGGTACTGTTTCTGGAGCTCTTGAGTTTTGTCACTTTGGCAGTGTCTTTGTCCTCTTTTGTGGCTGGGAACTTTGGGGCAATTTTGGTATCTGTCATTTTCCCTTTTGCCTTCAGTTTTTCCTGTTCTAGCAACACATCCATGTTAATATTATTGTATTTCTTATTACCTGTTAGAGATTTTTTTCCCCCTAATCTTCCTCGGTGCACAGTTCGGGGTATTTGGAATTAAATAAAAGGTATTTGTCTCTGAGTCAACTAAAAATACTGATCACTTGAGGATTGTCTTTCTTGTGTGTCTGTGCTTGTCTTAATCATAAATTTTTATCGTTTATCTGCTGGATGTTGTTGTTTTACTTAAGTTGGGAAAGTCTCTGTTCCGTCTTTGGATAAACTGAAAAGCTGCTATGTGTGACGGAAGAGGTTTGTAGACACTTCAGATTTCTTTGGGGGAGGAAATTTGGAGTCACAGGATCACAAAATTATATCTGGTTGGAAGAGACCTCAAAGATCATCCAGTCCAACCCTGGACCCAGGACCGAAGGGTCAACTCTAAACCATGTCCCTAAGCACCAGGTCCACACAAGGGTTGAGCACTGCTAGGGATGGTGACTCTGCCACTGCCCTGAGCAGACAGTTCCGATGTTTGAGAACCCTCTCTGTGAAGAAATATTTCCTAGCATCCAGCCTGAACCTCCCCTGGCTCAGTTGAAAGAGTTTCCTCTAGCCTTGTTGCTTGATACCAAGGAGCAGGAGCAGAGGCTGCCCCCTTCTCACTCCAACCTCCCTTCAGGCAGTTATAGAGAGTGATGACGTCTCCCTTTAGCTTCCTCTTCTCCAGACTGAACACCCCCAGCTCCTTCAGATGCTCCTTGTAGGTCATGCGCTCCAGGCCCTTCACCAGCCTCATTGCTCTTCTCTGTTTGTTCCTGCTGAACACATGAAAAGTTGTTACTGCCACTGGTTTTGTTTGGTAGTATTCATGTATGGAAGAACCAACAGCTGGTTTTTCTTCTTTTTTTTTTTTCTTTTTTCCTTCTATCATTATCCTTTGAATTCATGTACTTTTGGTTATTTCTGTTTTTTCCTTGTGTACTTTGTCTGTTACATTTTTTTCTCACATGCTTTCTGTTGTTCCCCATGTGTTTTCTGTTATTTCTATTTTATTCTCATTTACTTTCTGCTATTCCTATTTATTTTTTTCCCATGCAGTGGTGAATGGAAAGTGTTTTCTGGAAATGAGCTGGGAGCTCTCTTAGGCTGGTGGATCTTCACTTGCTGGAAAAATCACAACAGGGATAATTGTGCCATTAAAGATGTCTATATGTTATCCAGCACTGTTTCTTCCAAAATCCTGAGAGCAATTGCACTAAAGGAAGGCTTTCACTTTGAGGTGAGCTGTTGCTTGTTATTCCATGTTCTTCTTTTTGCTTACCTACGTGGTGTTGTGTCTTTGTAAAACTTTGGTTTACTTTTTAATGTTTTTTTTCTTTTTTCCCCTCCTCACTGCTGCAGGAAACACTGACAGGTTTCAAGTGGATGGGCAACCGTGCCAAACAGCTGATGGACCAGGGAAAAGCTGTTCTTTTTGCATTTGAGGAGGCTATAGGTGAGAAACAGAACATTATGGTCTGGTATCCTGTAAAATAGTGACAGAAAATGGGAATGTGCTCATAACACAATGGGTGCATTTCCAGCAAGTAACTGGTATCATCCATTTGAACAATTCCTATTACTGGTTTTAATTCCTTATAGTTCTGCTTAGCACAGATGTGGTGATGGGAGCTAAGTGGATCTTCAGTTGCATGGCTGCATAGCTTGGACTGCAGATTCTGCTCAAGCCATTAAAAAAAATGCAAACCCCGTGTTTTTCAGACTTCAAATTGAGGATATTTAGCTCGCAGCTTGAAGCTAAGTTTAAACATGAATAAAAGACAGATAAACTTCCCCACATAGTTTATACTTGTAAACTGGAAAGCCATGAAAAAAAAGCTTTGAGTATATGGTTTGGGTTGGAAGGGACCTTCAGTATCGTAGAATCATAGAATCATAGAATGGTAAGGTTGGAAGGGACCTCAAGGATCATCTAGTTCCAACCCCCTGCCAATAGGCAGGGACACCTCACACTAGCACAGGTCACTCAATATCATCTAGTTCCAAATCCCCTGCCATGGGCAGGGATGCCTTTTACTAGGCCAGCTTACTCAAGGTCCCATCCAACCTGTCTTTCAACACTTCCAGGCTCAGAGTTTCCACAGCTTCTCTGGGTAACCTGTTCCAGTGCCTCACCACCCTCACAGGGAAGAATTTCCTCCTAATGTCTACTCTCAGTCAAGTTTCTTCCAGTTTGAAGCCCTTACCCCATGTCTTCTTAACTCCATACCTTTGTGAAAAGTCTCCCTCCAGCTCTCCTGTAGACACTCACATAATTGAAAGGCTGCTAGGAGGTCTCCCTGGAGCTTTCTCTTCTCCAGGCTGAACAAGCCCATCTTCCACCTTCCTTCCATTTTCTTATTTCTTCATAAGAATATATTAAATATAGCATGTCAAATATATCTGATTTCCTTTCTCTAGGTTATATGTGCTGTCCTGCTGTTCTGGACAAGGATGGTGTCAGTGCTGCTGTTATAACTGCAGAGATGGCAAGCTTTTTGGCCACCAGGAACTTGACTTTGTCTCAGCAGCTGAAAGCTGTCTATGATGAGTGAGTTCAGGTTTTCTCTATTCCACATGCCAGGGTTACAGATTCACAGACTGCATTGGGTAGGAAGGAGGCCACGAAGGTCATCTTGTCCAATGACTCTGCAGTGAACAGGGACACCTCCAACTAGATCAGGCTGAATAACCTATAGTAGATGAAGAAATAAATTGGGCTATTTCACTCCTAACACAATTCTGTGTCAGTAGTAATCCTCTAAAAAGCACTCCTGCCTCATGAGCATGAAAATATTTATGACTTAATTTTGTATAGCTTTAAGGTATTTTAAAAATAGTCATGTTACCTTACTAATTCCTTACTACTTCACAGAATTATTTTGGTTGGAAAAGACCTTTAAGATCATCAAGTCCAACCATTTTCTTACTCTGCCAAGTGTTGTGCTAAACCATCAGACAATCACAGAATGCCAGGTTGGAAGGGACTCCAAGGATCATCTGGCCCAACCTCTCAAGGTGGTAGTATAGTTGAAATGAGATGGCTCAGCACCCTGTCAAGCTGAGTCTTGACACTGCCCAATGTAGGGGAATCTGCTGCTTCTCTTGGGAGATAATTCCAATGTCTGACTGTTCTCATGGTGAAACATTTTCTTCTGAATTCCAGTCAGAATCTCCCCAGGAATAACTTGTACCCATGTCCCTCAACATCACATCTTTGCAGCTTTTAACTACCTCGAGGGTTGGGGATTCATCCACCTCCCTGGGGAACCTGTTCCAGTGTTGGAAAACCCTTTCCCTCAAGATGTTTCTTCTAATCTCCAACCTAAACCTCCCCTGGTGCAACCTGAGGCCATTTCCTCTCATCCTATCCCTTGTTACTAGGGAGAAGAGACCAACACCCACCTTACTACAACCTCCTTTCAGGGAGTTGTAGAGAGCAATGAAGTCTCCCCTCAACCTACTTTACTCGAGACTAAACAGTCCCAGTTCCCTCAGCTGCTCCTCACAAGACCTTCTTTAATGTATGTAAAATAGGACAATTAAGCTGTTGAAGCCTTCTCAAAATGTAAGAGGGTGAAGTGATGTTACAGTTGAGTGACCATATATAGATTCTTGCTTTGTAGAAGGTTTTGTAACATATGGTGTGCACCCCTAAGAAGAACACTGCTGCTTCGTTTGTGTCTTCACAGATATGGCTTCCATATTACCAAAGCTTCATATTTCATCTGCCATGATCCTAAAGTTATTCAACAGCTTTTTGACAACCTTAGAAACTTTGATGGGAAAAACACATACCCAAAATCTTGTGGCAGGTTTAAAGTTTCTGGAATAAGGGATCTCACTACTGGCTATGACAGCAGCCAGCCAGATCAAAAGGCTGTAAGTATATTTTCTTTTAAATGATCTGCAAGTCATCCAAATATGTATCTACACATACATAAAACTACACTTTACCATGGGATGTCCTGAGTCTTGAAATAAGTTAGAGGGTGATTGCTTTGCCTTGGTGGGAGGAAATAGAGACTGGGGGATGGTTAAGGTTTTTTTGGTTTGTTTTGTCTTCTGGCATTTCTTTCTCTCAAAGATAACAGTCTGTAAAGAGAGGTAGGAGGATTTTCCTCTCTTGCTGCAGCAATCTTGCATAGTTTTCTTGTAAATTGAACTGATTACTGAGATGTGGCTTTGAAGCTTTTAATTTTTTTTTCAGAATCCTCCTGGGGAATGCCATCAGAGTAATTTCTGGTTTTGCAGGAAAAATGTTAGCTGCCTATCAGATGGCAGGTGTAGAGTAGAGCTGTCATTTCCCTGTGATGGTCTCCACAGAACAAAGGAAACAACAGTTTAATTTCAACTGGTCGTGGGGTTTGACTTAAGCTCATTTTGTATAGTCAATTTCCAAGCTTCTAAGACAATTATTCTTCTATTTCCAGATACTTCCCACCAGTAAAAGCAGCCAAATGATAACATTCACTTTTGCTAACGGAGGAGTGGCCACCATGAGAACCAGTGGGACAGAGCCAAAGATCAAATACTATTCTGAAATCTGTGCACCTCCTGGAAACAGGTATTGTCACTCTGTGGTGTTGGTTTGTGGGGTATGGCTTCTCCATGGTCAAGTAGTGTTCCTGCAGTCCCTATTTCAGGGAGTGAATTTGGATAAAACCTCAGTTCTGAAAAAAATGTGTTGATGCCCTCCTGTTGTCATTGAAACTCACAGTATCACAGTATCACCAAGGTTGGAAGAGACCTCAAAGATCATCAAGTCCAACCCATTACCACAGACCTCAAGACTAGACCATGGCACCAAGTGCCACATCCAAACCTGCCTTGAACACCTCCAGGGACGCTGACTCCACCACCTCCCTGGGCAGCCCATTCCAGTAGCCAATGACTCTCTCAGTCAAGAACTTTCTCCTCGCCTCCAGCCTAAACTTCCCCTGGCACAGCTTGAGACTGTGTCCTCTTGTTCTGGTGTTGGTTGCCTGAGAGAAGCAAGCAACCTCCTCCTGGCTACAACCACCCTTCAGGTAGCTGTAGACAGCAAGAAGGTCTCCCCTGAGCCTCCTCTTCTCCAGGCTAAACAATCCCAGCTCCCTCAGCCTCTCTCCATAGGGCTGTGCTCGAGGCCTCTCCCCAGCCTCGTTGCCTTTCTCTGGACACGCTCAAGCAACTCAATGTCCTTCTTAAATCAAGGGGCCCAGAACTGGACACAGGACTGAAGGTGTGGCCTAAGCAGTGCAGAGTACAGGGGAAGAATGACCTCCCTGCTCCTGCTGGCCACACTATTCCTGATGCAGGCCAGGATGCCATTGGCCTTCTTGGCCACCTGGGCACACTGCTGGCTCATGTTCAGGCGGGTGTCAATCAGCACCCCCAGATCCCTTTCTGTTTGGCTGCTCTCCAGCCACTCTGACCCCAGCCTGTAGCTCTGCATGGGGTTGTTTTGGCCAAAGTGCAGCACCCAGCACTTGCATTTATTGAATGCCATCCCGTTGGACTCTGCCCATCTGTCCAGGCGGTCTAGGTCCTGCTGCAGAGCCCTTCTGCCCTCCAACCCAGCAACATCAGCCCCCAGCTTGGTGTCAGCTGCAAATTTGCTGGTGACTGACTCGATGCCCTCATCCAGATCATCAATGAAGATGTTAAAGAGATTGGGGCCCAGTACTGATCCCTTTTGAATCTGGTTTCACATTCAGTAAGAACAGTATCAAGAAAAATATTCTGCCTTAAATGAAAGTAGATTTATCCACTCTTTTTACATACATAATTGCTTTAGACTTCTGTAACTATGTATAAAGTGTTCTAATATATTTTGAGCTCTCATTTTTAGCAATTATGTCCTTGACCGAGAGCCTTAGAAATCAAATGGTCTTAAACAATGATTAATTTGTGTAGTGAAAAATTTAATGCTTTCTCACAGATCAAATTCATCTGAAAATACTATTTCAGGTATAAAAATTACATTTCTAATGACGTGTTCAGTAATAGATCATCTTCTGAATTGAAGCTGGATGTCGTATTTCAGTTTCTGTGGAGGGTTTGTGTTTCTCCCTAAGTTTTAAGTGCCTTCGTGCACTTCAGTTGGAAGTGAACACCAGCACATTACCATCTTGGGAAGAAGTTCTTCAGGATGGTGGGGACAGGCTGCCCAGGGAGGTTGTGGGTGCCTCCTCCCTGAGGGTGTGCAAGACCAGGTTGGATGAGGCCTTGAGCAGCAGAATCTAGTTGAGAGGTGCCCCTGCCCATGGCAGGGAGGTTGGAGTAGATGATCTCTAAGGTCCCTTCTAACCTAAGCCTTTCTGTCATCATTAATCAAGTATATAAACTCCTAGCATTGGTAGAAAATGTTTATCTAAGACAGTACAACAGACTGAAAAACTCCTCAGACTGCCAGCCTGCTTTTCCACTGCCCACTGTGACACTGCTTCTTGGTTTTGTGTGTGTTTTGTTTTTCTCAGTGACGTTGAGCAGCTGAAGAAGGAACTAGATGAATTGGTCAACGCTCTTGAAAAACACTTCTTCCAACCAGAAAAAAATAACCTTCAACGAAAGACTGAGTGAAGTAGTCAAACTGTGAGCTTTAATTGGCTTTTGCAGCACTAGAAATGTATTATTTAAGAAGTAAGGATTTTTAGGACCAAACATCTGAGAACTCAGACTTAAAAAGACTCCTGCTTTTACAGAGAGTTACTCTGGGTACTCTTGGATCTAGTATCTTATTTTGGAAGGAAAGAGCCTATACCCTTAAAGGACCAAGAAACCTCAGTCAGTTGAACTAAAAGCTTTATGAACTAAAAGTCAACTGCAAATGTATTTCAATCCAAACCTGTTTTAATTAAATATTACAAGTAATATCTTAATTTCTGAAATGCAGCCTTGTTTGTGGGGACTCTTCTCTCTTGTTCATGCAATCTGGTAACACCATGAAACCTCAGCTAGGCTTAGATTGGCAGAGCACTTTCTTCTGTTAACAAGAAGTACTGGAAGCCTGTTGTGAGACTTTGGCAAACTTGGTTTGTTCTGGGGTTTTTTTGGAGGACAGTGGCCCACATAAACCAGAAAGTCAGAGCACATTTGCTGAAGAGCTATATCCCATGGGATTATAGATAGTATTCCAGGTTAGAGAGGCTAAGTATACTAACCTCTCTTTTATTACCCTGAAAATATTAAGAAGATTTAGCAGAAGCTTCCATTTTCCATTGCCTCCTGCTGTCTGCACTCACAGAGCCTCAGAGGGCTCAGAGCCTCAGAGGGCTGGAGCAGCTCTCCTATGAGGACAGGCTGAGAGAGTTGGGGCTCTGCAGCCTGGAGAAGAGAAGGCTTCCAGGAGACCTTGTAGTAGCCTTCCAGTATCTGAAGGGGGCCTACAGGAAGGCTGGGGAGGGACTATTTACAAGGTCCCTCCGACAGGATAAGGGCCAATGGGTTTAAACTGGCAGAGGGGAGATTTAGACTGGATGTTAGGAGGAAGTTCTTTCCAGTGAGGGTGGTGAGACACTGGAACAGGTTGCCCAGGGAGGTTGTGGCTGCTCCCCCCCTGGAAGTGTGCAAGGCCAGGTTGGACGAGGCCTTGAATAACCTGTATTAGTGGGAGGTGTCCCTGCCTATGGCAGGGGGTTGGAACTAGATGATCCTTGAGGTCCCTTCCAACCTTTCCATTCTATGATTCTAGGGTTATTTGGAGGTTAGCAGCTGACTTGAATGCAATGGGTTTCTGCAATTTCAAGACTATTGGCTATTACTACAGCCTTTAACAGCCCCAGTACTTCTCCAGTAAGCAAACCTCTTTGCCAGAATGGTTTCTGGTGTCTCATGGAGAATTGGCTAGTTGCCAGACCAAGCACAGCTTAAATTAAGCAAATTATTAATGAAAGAACAGACTTGCCACTGCACCTGCAGGAAATGCCTAATTACCTTGTTAGCAAAAGACACTCAGTGGGTCTCTGCTTTTAGAGTTACCATCAGATGACACAAGGAAGGGAGTAGTCTCTGCATTCTGTGGCTGTCTCACTATTTTCTTGGCTCTGAAGAGTCAAAAGTAGCATCTGCATCATTCATGCTGAGGTGTAGCTAGCACCATGGCCTGGAAAATTTTCATTAAAGTCACAGAATCATAGAAACATTTTGGTCAGAAAAGATCTTTAAGATCGTCAAGTCCAACCATTATCTAATTCTCCCATGTGCTAAACCATGTCCCTCAGCACCACATCTCCACAACTTCTAAACACCTTCAGTGCTGGAGATTCAATCACCTCCCTGGGCAGCCTGTTCCAGTCTTGGAGAACCCAAAATAAAATAATGAGGATGGTACTGAGGTAACAGTATGCTATCCCTCAAATCCTAGGGAAGCCAAAAAGATAGGTTATTAGTTTGTGCAGAAAGCAATTGTTTGTGCCCTCCACTTTCCTGCTTCCATTTCTTTTACTTTAAGCCAAAGCTGAGCCAGGTTTTCATTGATTAGTGTTTGGTGCCTTGAGCAATGCAGCCTATAGTCCTAAATAGGACCCTAGGGGCTACTCAACGTAGTCATAAGTATAAAGGGAATCTTGGTGTTGGCTTCAATGCCATCAGCTTTGTCACACTGCATGAAATTTCTACACATAGCAACTCCCATTGTCCTTTCCTCATGAAAATAAAAGCTAAGGACAAAGTGTTAAATACCTTTTATTTTAGACTCTTTTTTTTTTTAACACACACTAAGTGTGCTGAAACACTGCCTTCCTTATGTTGTCCATCTGAACTGAGTCTCAAAAGGAATGTAGAGCTTCTTTACACAATGAGACAGATTGATCACCAGTCCCTTTCCACCTGACCTTGTGGCACTCTACTTATCTGGGTTTTTTCCCTAATTAAAGAGACTTCTTGTTCATGAAATCCAAAGGCAACATGACAAATATTTTTTTTGGTTGGTCATTTGGTTGTTTGGGGTTTTTTTGTTGTGGTGGTGGTGGTGTTGTTCCTGGAAGTATTTTAAAAGTTCCATGTCCCAACTCATGCCTTATGTAGAACTGAGATGGGGGGCATGTCAGGACTACACATGAGATGAGGCCATGAAAACAGAGCTCTCTTGTTAAGAAATTAAAATGACAAACTTAGCTTTTGACCAAGTCCACATTTGATGGACTTCTCATTAGTAGATGTTTTTTGTTTCATTTCCTGTACTTCCCAGTCGCTGGCTGGCTGAGACCTGGCATAACAGGTGTGTGGTGAAAGTTTGTGAGACTCAAATGGTGCTGACCCATCATAAGGGACAGCGTGCACCCACCAGGGTCTCTGAGGCTTCCGTGATAGATAAGCTGAGATGTGGCAAGAGCCGAGAAGAGAAACTAAACAGGAACCCTACCCGCTGCTCCCTAACCCTACTATTGCAAAGGTTCCTCTTTTATTCTTTCCCTACCCCTCAGCACATGAGGTCCAGCTTCCCTTCATTTGAACAGCCTGCCCACGGAGGTGGTAAAGTCACCATCCCTGGAGGTGTTCAAAAAAATGTGCAGACAGGGCACTTTGGGACATGGTGGTGTTGGGTTGATGGTTGGTCTTGATGATTTTAGGAGTATTTTTCAGTCTTAATGATTGTGTGATTTGTGAAGAGAAAGCAGGGAGGCTTGAGAAGATGGAGGTTAAGGGGGAAGATTAAATTGAGAGCATGAGGAGATTGTGTACTCCAGAGTCATGTAGAGCAAAGCTGAGAGGAAGCAGCTCCCACGTGCAATTGTTCTGTCTTTGACATGTTGACTAAAAGAAAGGAGGAGGGGGAGCAGAAGAGTGGAAGATTTGGCACCTGATTTTCCTAACTTACCCTTAATTTGTTGCCTCTGCTATTTCCAGTAAGAGCTTGTCTATGTGGAACATCCTCCCTTGCAGGAGGGTTTGTCTTTTGGATGTGTAGGGTGCCCTGTGCTGGCAGAATAAGCAGAAGGCTGAAGTTTGAAGGGGAATTGGGAACTGTGCTGTAACTGTAAGCCATGACTTGCACATGTTCACAAGCATAGCTACAGCTTGGTGTAAAGGCAAAGCTTCAAAGCTTTGTTATCCCCCAGGGGTCAAGTTCTCTGTACTTGTTGCTTTCAATACAACTACAACTTGTAGATTGCACCAGTTGTGTGCTGGGTACGGAAGAAGAACCTCTTCCTGTGACAGGCTGGGTTTCTGCTCAGCTCTTGTCCTTATCTGTGGGGCATCTCCAGGGAGGGGGCATCCACATCCACTCTGGGCAACCCATTCCAGAGTCATCACCCTCATACTGAAGAACATCTCTCTTAAAATCCAGTCTAAACCTACTCTCTCTCAGCTTAAAACCATTCCCCTTTGTCCTGTTGCTAGACCCCCTTGTCAAAAGCCCCCCTCCAGCCTTCCTGCGTGTTCCCTTCAGATATTGGAAGGCAGCTGTAAGGTCCTTCCAGAGTCTTCTGTTCTCCAGGCTGAACAACCCCAGTTCCTTCAGCCTCTCCTCACAGCAGAAGTGTTCCAGCCCTTGGATCATCCTTATGGGTGTCTTCTGGACTCATCCTAGCAGGTTTTGTTTTTCTTATGATGGAAGCATCAAAACTGGACACAGTATTTGAGAGGGGGTCTCACCAGAGCAGAGTAAAGGGGCAGAATCATCTTTCTTGACCTTCTGGCCATGCTCCTCTTGATGCAGCCCAAGAAATGCTTGGTGTGGCCCCACTGCTGGACTTCCAAGACATTTGCCAGCAGCATGCTCATGCAGCAGTGGGGCCAGCAATGAGTCTGACAATACACTGTTGATATGCTCTGAAGCTTTAAGATGGCTTTAGAGCATTCTAACAAAGAGTACAGGTATAGTCAAGATGATGGCCAAATCCGTATTGTTCTGTTTTCCAATGGACAAGGAAAACTTTCCAGTGGACTTGCTCCATCCCTTGCTCTGCTCCAAAGAAAAGTTCACAACCTTGGCTAGGGGGAACACAAAAACCCCACAGTAGTTCATCAAGTTGATTGAACAATTATGACAAACCAAGATGAAAGCTGTTGTTGCTAGAGTCTTTACTAACCTGTCTTGCATCACAGAAAGAGGATCTAGAACTGAAATATAGAACTGAAACAAAGGCAGTAGAAGTATTGCAAACTGGAGAAGTTGGCATGGTGAGTTGGAGTGGGTGCTAAGCTACCACTTCTTCACTGATGCTCTAATTCTTCCACCCAAGCATTGTGTAAGATAAATGAAGCCTTTTTAAAGATGGTTAGACATTACATAGACATGGACAGACATTACATAGAACAGTAACCAGCCTTGAACTGGGAGCACAAGCATTAACAATTTATCTAGAAAGGCAAATGCCACAAGTAGAATAAAGAATATTTGCTGGCCAGGCTGAATTGAAGTGTAAGGGAATCCCTTAGCTACTGCTAGACAAAGACACATCCCTAAGTTACCAAAACCATGCAGAATCATAGAATGGTTTGGGTTGGAAAAAAAACCATTCAGATCATCTACTCCAAACATCATCTAACTCTACCAACTCGGGTACTAAACCATAGCAGAGTTTTAGCACTGTGATAATTTCTCCTAAGTCTAGAGGCATTTCCCTGGTAGCCTCATAGGCAGCATTCCCTGTAGGATCAAATATCAGGTCACACAAACCTTTAAGATCCTTGACTCCAATCATTATCTATACCAGCTCTGATGCTGAACCATTCATAGAGTAAATTGGCTAGAAAGGGACCTTCAAGATTCTAGTTCCAACCCTCTACTGTGGGCCAGGACACCTTCCACTAGACAAGATTGCTCAAGGCCTCATCCAATCTGGCCTCAAACATCTCTAAGGAGGGGCCATCCACAACCTCCCTGGGAAACACGTTACAGTATCTCATCACCGTCACTGTAAAGAATTTCTTCCTCATATCCAGTCTAAATCTGCCCTCCTCAAGCCATGCAGCCTCATAGTGTCACTACAAGTCCTTGTATAAAGTCCCTCCCCAGCTTTTTTCTAGGCTGCCTTCTGGAAGGTTGCTTTAAGGTGTCCCCAGAGCCTTCTCTTCTCCAGGCTGAACAGCCCCAACTCTCTCAAACCTGTCTGCATAGGGGAGGTGCTCCAGCCTTCTGATCATCTTCACGGCCCTCCTCTGGACCTGCATCACCAGTTTGAGGCCCTTCTTCCCTTAGCATCACATCTCTGACACAATTATTTTCATATTATATAGGATTGTGTTTTAAACCTGTAACTAGTTCACCTACAAAGTTTCTCTAAGTGAAGTTTCCTCCTCCTTACTTTTGTTTTTCAAAGTTCTAGTGGTTGTGTGTTTGAGACACCAGCACCGAGCAAATCTCATACCCTTGTTTAACAGTTACTGTGAACAGCAACGTTAAAATGATATTAAATTAACATCTGATAGCTAAGCACCAGCAGAATTCCTTACAAGATCGAGGGCTTCTAAGATTCCATGGCTGAAGGCACCTTTTTGACTTTTAAGTGTAAGTAAAAATTGTGACCAGCAAAACTGTTCTCTGCTTATGAGTACCAAAGCAATCAAAGGTAATTAAAGCGAGCAGAATCACTTTCCTTCACATTTCATTGCACTATGTAAGCACAGAGAGTCATCAAGGGCAGGATTTCTGCTCAGCTTCCAAGTGGCAGACAACATTTGCAGTGTGATTGCCAGGTAACCAAAAGGAGGTCGTGCACCATCCAAACACTGGGCATAATGGGATGAGCTGGTTAAAAAGTCCAATCCCAGCCTAAATAGAATGTCACATAAATGATGGCATAGCAACAGCAGCTTCCAAACAAAAGGAGCTTTAAAATACTTGCACAAACACTGCTAAGTAATTTTCAAATGTGTTTATGGGAATGAAGGGAAGGGTGGTTTAATCAAAACATCTGAAACACACAAAACCACAGAGGCAGCTGGCAGGAGCTGGAACAGTAGCTCAGCTTGCTCTCGACTCCTCAGGATCAGTGATAACAGAAAGCTTGGCTGTGGAGATAATGGCTGATATCACTGACGTGCATTCCTACAGCACATAAAATATGCAAATGTGCTAGAATCACAGTCAGCATTCAGATTTTGTTTAGGGAATGTCTGGAAGTACATATAAATAGCATCTGGAGATGGAGTGTCATTGGGTAAGAATGTAGCATACTTCATCCAAAGCTCACTAAAATTAAAGGACTGCAAACCAGTATTGTGTCTTTAATAAGGTACTAAACAGATTTCTATTAAACTATAGAGAATTCTATTAAACTATATTAAGATATAAAGCCTTATACTGCTGATGTAACAGCAACTGAAATTCCCCACGAGGGGGTAATCTAGAGGGAAAAGCACAGAGGCTCTGTAATGCAGCTTGAAGCACAATGTAGCTGCTGGCATTCAGATTCATATTCCACAACGACACTGCTCAACTGCTACCCAACTGTGGAGCAACTTGACCTCTGAAAGTATCTCATGTGGAAACTCCTGGCTTCCTCTTTGCCTTGTGGTACTTCAAAGAGTGAATCCAGAGTCAACAGCAGCACCAAGTTCTGCTGTTACCCACAGCCAGCCACATTCACCTTAATTTGTCCTGATCTACAACCCTGCCTCAGCTGGGATTGAGTGAGTAGGTGCTTCTCCTCCTTAGCCTAGAAGAAAGGCTTCATTGCCTACATGTTCTCACAGCATGAAGCCTGCATATTAAGGTCTTGTACAAAAGGCAGGGGTGGGGTTTTCTTTGCATTTTTCTAAGTGTGACTGGCCAAAGAGATAACGGTGCAAGTGGTGTTCCCTTACAGATCGTGTTTGCAGTATGTGGTAAGCCCGGGCTGATTTTTCTCCTCAGTCTGCAGAAGTTAATGGTAATATGTTTTAGACAACAAGCTACTGCAAAGGAGAAGTAGCGTGTGAAAGAAAAAAGAACAGAGATTGACTGGTTCTGAGAATCTAAAATTATTGGAGAGTCTGGTGCTCAGGGCTTTCACCTGAACACAGGGATTGCAATCCCTGCAAGTATTATTTTTTAGGGACTGTAACACACATCCCCTGTTCTGGTTTTCTTCTTGTTTTCACAAATAAAACTTTTGGTTTTTTTTTTCCTCCCCCCCCCC